>NMRB01004164.1:31488-43676 GCA_002633025.1 Notospermus geniculatus
TTAACCCCTTCCCACCCAATGGGTGATATATGATATCTACATGTATCTCGATTCACCAAGAGATATTAACCCCTTCCTATCAGCTGAGCGCAAGGCCCATGGGCCTCTTGTTTGGCCTGTTCGACCAAAATCTGCCTTTTCAGAATATGAACTTTGATCCCTGCTTCATGAGGAGCTATAATGTCGTAGTGATGCTTGCACTCCTAAAACAATATTCTTAAAATAAAAGTGAATGAAACAGAAATGCATGGCATTAATCCATAGTATCAGTTATGATATTAAGTTGCACTTATTTTGCTACATGCTGTAGAACCGTGCAGCACCAATCAACCCTGTTATTCCACCCACTCATTCAGTCTCCATTTACGTGCTACGGCAATAGCCGCTGACACAGCAATCATCACAAGTGGCATGATTCTCCGACCAACGTCTGGCGATGAGTCACCTCATCTGATCAGAGAGGATTCTGGAACTAATCCATCGAGAATCACTGCATAGGTTTAGAATGTTCGATGTTTCGCTATTAAACTTTTTCTAGGTGAATTGTTTTCTTTCACTTGCACTAGTTGATCTTTCAGTTGTTTCACCAAATGTTAAAAATGTGACCCGCCACAGCAAAACACGGAATGAGTTGTTTTGCAGGCGCGGATCCAGAGGGGGCACAAGGGGCACGCGCCTCCCCTTTTGGCCAACAAATCTGTAAAATCCACCGTGAAGTGAAATTAAAGAATTGTCTTGGGCCTGAATGCTTATTCAGCAGTTCTGTTTGAATACCCGTTGCGAATTCAGCCCATTTTGCATAAAAATGACATAAGTTTCTCAATATGACTTCTGGGAATTGCTACACACATTCTGGAAAAGTTTGAATGAAAGGGTGTTGAAAGATTTACCAATATCTTTCTTCATTCACATGATCACAGTTGAATTTTTCAACCGGGTCTTCCAGGTGAAAGAAATGTTCTCAGTACCGTAGATTGCACTGACAACGCTTGAGGCCACAGCTCTGTTGCTGGCGACGGCATGTATGGAATGAATATCGTTGACGTGTGAGCAAACTCAAGACTATTGATCCCTGCTTCAAGTAGAACTTGAGCCTGTGTACCCCAATAGTCTGCTCATTTGTCGATATTAAATCAGTCTGAGGTGGTACTTAGGCAGTCTCTCCACCTACCCTAATCATCTTGTGCTGATTTATAAAGAACTCATTGCATCTGTGCATTCTATGTTTTCAGTGACATGTCCTTTCATATTACAAGAGTTCTGGGCTGACTAGAGATTTTGCTGGTCCTAAGTACCTGAAAAGTCCTCAAATTTGAAAGAATGGAATTTCAGTCCTGAAAAGAACTTAAATTTCACAATGCTGTAAAACTCCTACCCCTAAATATTTGTCAAAGAGGGAAAAGTGAAATTTCCTGTGAATGTTTTGCTCCATTTGCTGTGGAATTATCAATAAGAAGTTTGTTAAAGGAGCACGGTATTGGATCTCAAATGCGTTATTTGACTGTCGACGTAGAGGGAGCCACCTAGCGGCAGTAAGACGAACTGCAAAAATGCATTACAAAATGTACAACGTAGTTAGTCCCCGGGTTGGAGAGTGGCACGGTGTCGCCAGCTGTCGAGAAAAAGTGGCAATTACGTGCTCCTTTAATTTCTCCCCAAGTGGTGAAACTGGAGTGAAAGAATCACGTGATTGGCAATCGTCACTTCGGTGTCTGGCATTTTAAAGCCCCGCTGTATTGAATTTTACGATATTTTCAAAATGTCAGGAGAGTGCACATAGAGGTCTCATGGCCTCCTTAGGTGCCCAAAATGCTTGCCTCCATACCAACTTCAGAGAATCAAGGCCTAGTTTTCAGCACAGATTAGAAAAAACGACAGGGAGAGCTCTAATGTATTCAGATGGAGCCTAGTGCATTTTACACTACACTGACGTCGTGCACTGACGTCGAGAATCGCGGCAATGATTTGTGCTTTTCAAATTCAATACTGTGGGGCTTTAAGGGTTAAGTCATTGGCTTTGAGCCATTCTTCCAATCTATACTTTATAGGGCCCACATGTACATGTAGCTTCAGAGAGCAATCTCATTGTCTGGACATTATTCAGTCAGAGCAAGTGACGGGAAAATCCTGGGAGTGGCACTCTGGCAGAATCGTATGATCCACAGTTGGAGAGATTCTCTGATCATGTAGGATCAAATAACTGAAAATTATCCTTGGTCAAATTGCCTTTGAGCAGAATAGGGAATTGTGTCTGCATTGTAATAATTCACCATTTTTGCTGCAAATTTTTATATTTCCAACGAAGGAGAAAATCCCACATCATTCCTTATTGTCTCAGAATCTGACCTCAAAATGTTGAATGAAATCAGCTGCAGTGTTTCCACCAGAGGCTGTACTAAGGGTACTATGGTAGTACCCTCAAGGGCACAGAAAAGGGCCATTTTCTTTAATTTTAATGGGGTTTTTGCTGATTTTGAAGAAATTACATGTAGTGCCCGCAAAAAAATTTCTGGCAGAGACCCTGAACTGCCATCTCAAACCTTAAGTGTTCATGAATTTTTCCCACAGTGATATCATTTCCCTTACAAAGTCATGGAATGCTTTTAACATTACAAAAATGTATAACTCCCTAATGGCAATGCTTCTGTAAAAATCAGTCAATTTCGTGTATTCGATGTCTGCCAAGTGAAAATTTTATGAAATCTCTCTGAGTCTGAATCTGAATCCAAATGGATGGGCTGGGCTCCTCATGTACATTTTACATGGAATGCATCCGACTCCAAACAACTGGATCCCCAATCCAAGTGTCTGATGAATATATGATTAACCACAACCAGTTGCATTCAGGATTCTCCCCATGCTTAATTTCCAAACAAATAAAATGAAAAATCAAAATGTTTCTCAGCAGACGACAGGAAAATCTCACACTTACCTTCAGGGCGATGTACCTGCTTACATACAGACGTCTGAGGCCACAAAAATAAATCCACACGATTTACTGCTTATTAATATTCAAATGTGGAACAAATTTCAACCTAAATGTATCCGATCACAACTGTGGAAAAACCTATTGTGTATCCAATGATTTTTTGCCGTTCTAATCACAATAAATCCTTACCGGTTCGATCCTCGTTATAATCCGCCCTTGTTGCTGCCCGTCCCTGTCGTCATGAGCCTGTTAGCATCCAGTCATTCACGCAGCCACTGCCTCCTTCCGAGATCGTCTGGCACGACCACAGAGAACGAATAACAGACAAGGCCCGACCAATCCCAATCAATGTTTTAACTGCGGAACTGACAACATGCCAGGTTCGGACAGTGTATCGCTGCGGCCAATGGATCGATAGATTTCATGCATTCTTTTTACTATAGGATATTGATTTGGTTAAAATCGCGTTCCATTATTGATATTTCATATCGTCTGTGTCTGCTTGCCAGCAGACACTTCAAGAAGCTGACGGGAAAGGCTTGGCCAATTGTTATCAGTGTCTATGGTAGAAAAATGTGTGTTTTTGAAACCTTGAGCTGTCGTCTCTGAAATTGATAGGCAATTCTTCAGGTCACTGTTGCGTGCTGTAAAGGGAATTATAAATTTTGGTAACCAGACAGCCGCCAATGTACGGCTGCAGAGCTTGGAAGACCTGAGCAACTACGAATCAACTCCTGTTTCCTTGAGAACTGAAAACTGTGGGGCATGAGACAACCACTTCCATTTTCATTGGAAGAAGGGGTATTATGTTAATCAATGTGGAAGAAATTTCACCGAAGTACCAGTACTATGAAGTATTTTGTTGCTTTGCAAAATACACCTGTTCTTGTTGCCCGCCATCCATGGTGGCCCTCGGTGTAAATTGATCATTGGCTGCCTGTCACCTATGTCTGTCTACTACAGCTTTTGATGGCAAACTACTCAGCCCTTTACTTCCTACTCCTGAAAACGGTGACAGGTACAGGTGCATGAGCACAAGGCCCATGCCATTCTCTGCAGGCCTGCTCCTTCAAAAACAGTGATACTAGCGAAGGAGTATGAGCAAGGCCTTTGCCATCCTATGAACTTGTTCTGAAAACAGCAACAGGTACAGGGAATGAGCACAAGGCCAGTCCTCCTGAAAACATTGACAAGTACAGGTGCATGAGCACAAGGTCTCTATATGCCACCTTATGAACTCCTGAAAACAGGTGAGCACTAGGCCAAACCACCTTATGCTCCTCCTGAAATAGCAACAGGTACAGGTGCATGAGCACAGGGCCAATCCACCTTATGTTGTTCCTCCTGAAAAACAGCAACTGGTTCAGTTGCATGAGCACAAGCCATCTTCGTTAACAATTGTGATGGCTACAGGTGTGCATGAGCACAAGGTAAAAGCCACCTTCGAAGTCCTGAAAACTGCAACAGGTACAGGTGCATGAGCACAAGGCCAATCCACCTTATGTTGTTCCTCCTGAAAAGCAGCGACTGGTTCAGGTGCATGAGCACAAGGCCTTTGCCATCTTCGTTAACAATTGTGATGGCTACAGGTGTGCATGAGCACAAGGCCAATCCACCTTATGCTCCTGAAAAGAGCAACTGTTACAGGTGCATGAGCACGAGGCCAAGCCACCTAATGCTCCTCCTGCAAAGAGCAACTGGTACATGTGCATGAGCACAAGGCCAAGCCACCTTATGCTCCACCTGAAAACTGCAACAGGTGCATGAGCACAAGGACAATCCACCTTGTTGTTCTGCCTGAAAAGAGCAACTGGTACAGGTGCATGAGCACAAGGCCAAAGCTGTCTTCATCACCAGTTGTGCTAGGTACTGGTACATTCATGAGCGAAAGGCCCATGCCATACAATGGTGTTTGAATTGATTTTGACAGAGCTGGCTTCTTCCACGATACTTTGACATAGCGTGGGTGGTGTGTTACATGTATCATTTAAATTGGTGTATTCGTATTCTGTCATTTCCGGAAAGACATTGCGTGTATTGATTACTCTGTCTCGCTTGTAATGGTAGTCAATGCACGATGTGGTTTCCTCGTCCAATGGATTTTCAACCCCAGACAAACCTGGTGAAACAAGTGCTATATGAGTCATTGCTGTGTGATGCCATTAATTATTGGTTTGATTGAGAGATATGGACGTGTTGGTGGCATCGAGATGATGTCACCAACCTGACATTGTTGTACAATCGACTTGGGGTGAATGGGCATAATGATATTGGAGATCCGATGACGTTTGCTGGTGTTAAGCCTAGCGTACATCACACTTGCGACTGGGGACAACTAGTCGCCACTGAGCTACTTGCGACTGGGAGGATCTTGCTGAAACTGGAGGCGACTGATCAGTCGCCAGAAACAGTCGATGTACGCCCTTGCGACTTGCTGGAACTGAGATTTCGCCAGTCGCCGCGAGTTGAACATGTTCAACTAATTCTCGCGACTCGTTGTACCCAGTTTCGTTCAGTTGCTGCGATGTACATGGGCTTGCGATTGATCAGTGCCAGTTTTCTGAATGAAACCTAGTCTCATCGAGTCTCAATGCCCTGGATTTTACCTGAGTTGCGGACATGGTCAGGACATGACTACTGATTGGATCCTCCTAGTTTTGCTGAATTGCTGAATTTGAGATGTGCATGCAGCGCGTACATCAGCAACTAATCAGATCAGTTACTTCCAGTCGCAAGTGCGATGTACGCCTGGCGTTTAAACTGACGTGGCACCTCCTGTGACGGACACCTCTGCCAGGAAGACACCTACCTCTCCATTAAGGGCAGCAAAGTGCAGACCCACATGGGCCATCTCTATTCATTTTGACCTCTGTAATCAGGACACCTCTCAATTAAGGACAGCCTTTTTCAGTCCCAAAGGTGTCCTTAATAGAGAGGTTCCACTGTATCAGATTTCATACTGAATGAACAAAATTTATATGAAAACGATAGAAGCATCACATGAATCTAGGGAGAAGAGTCAAGTATTGATTAGGACTAGATTTTGATCTGAATGAGTCAGATTTCAATCGACTGTCAAAGTTATTGATGTGAGCTGTCTAGACAGATGTTAGTGGGCTTTGTTCGTTGTAACGATAAACTGCTGCAATCTATGGCTGAATGATGAGCTGTTGAGCTGCCATATTTTCATACCTGAATTTTTGATCGTCACGCTGATGCACCATTGAACTGAAACGATATTGGCGCCTCAGTAGGCTGGTGCCATGGTGCTCTGTTGCGGGGGGGGGGGGGGGGGGNATTGGCAATGGACACATCAGTGCCTGTCACCTCTGAGGTTGTGGTTTCGAAATCTGGTGGGACCTTCAACTCTTCATGTGATGGAGAGGATGACTCCAGGATGGCCGATCCTTAACTTAGCGTTTTCATAATGCCCCGCTACGAATGTCCCGAATCGCCCCGAATCTGAAATTGTCGAAATTCGTGGCTGATCAGGTTGAAAATATGCCGAATGTCAAGAATGGGTTAAGAAACAAGTAGGTATTCAATGAATCATGTAAGAATTGTACATGTACGAATAAGATACGACTCACTTTCGAATATTCGTGGCTGATTCGTAGTTGATTCGTAGTTGATTCGTACTACATTCGGGACATTCATGCCTCGATTACGAAGCTGTTACGGACGATAAGAAAGGGTTACAAAGTGTTTACGATACATCTACAAATTTGAAATTTGTGAACCCTCCCACGAAAGTTTTCGCCAAACAAAAACTTTCGTGGCGGCTCAACGAACTCATGCGAAGCTGTACGAATGTTTAGGAATCAACTAAGATTCATTTACATGTAAGAACTGCAAGAAACGTTTGAGAATACAGGATATTCCTCTAAAAGAGTGCAGCACCTGACGGGACAGCGTCCAAGACGTCCCGCACGTCATTCATGATGTTTTGAGGCGAGACGAAAAAAAATCAGATTGTTTCACGACGTCATGATCGCTGAAACAACCGGATTTTTTTTCGAGTCACGTCATGCATTCAGAAATGACGTGTGGGACGTCATGACGCTGTCCCGTCAGGTGCTGCGCTCTTTTGGAGTGATAGAGTCTATTATATACGAACCAGACAAATTTCCAATTCAGGACGATTCAGGATATTCGTAGCGTAAGTGAAAGCGTGGCATTATATTGAATCACAAAGTTGTAACTTATTCTTTTGCTTTGGTTACTTTTCAGGTTTTCATGTGTCGAGCCAAGGTGTCTGCCAGGACTTGTCACTTCTACAACAATGTTGACTGTAAGTACACTTCCATCACTCCAGCATCCGTGCTTCGTTATTCAATGGAAAGCAATGATATAGCATCATTTATGCTTCTTTATTTTAGAGCTATAAAGCAGTCAATGATACAGCATCATTTATGCTTCTTTATTCAACAGAGCTACATGTATAAAGCAGTCAATGATACAACATCATTTACGCTTCTTTATTCAATAGAACTATAAAGCAGCATACTGTGCTTATTTATTCAATACAGGATAGAAAATAAGCAGTCAAGGCGTGTGCTGCTTATGAAAAGCAATCTTCTTTCTTCAAAAGAAAGTATTCAAGCATCTTGTGCTTGATTCAATAAATAAAAAGCAGTCCAGTTTATTGTGCTTCTTTATTCAAGAGAAAGCAGTCCAGCATCAGTTGGGTGTCTTTATGATAAAAAGCAGTCATGAATATTGTGCTTCTTTATTCAATAGAGAGCCCACAGCTTTCAATGAAGCACACATCCAGGTTCCAAGCCATGTACATGTATGTCAGCAGTGATGCAAAAATGTGAATTGGTCATCCATCTGCTGTTTCTACATTGAGTACGTTCTGACTTAGCCAATGAAATCAAACTATGCTCCTTAGGTTGCGCACTGATGGTTCCTTCAACATGTTAACGGTGGTGCAAATGCAGCCCTAGACTTGTTGCTCTCTTCTTCATGTTTATTCATGAGTTTACTGGTTGAATACTGATGAGGATGAGTAACCGAAGGATGCTGAGGGAATTTATGATGACTGCGGGTAGATTTCCTGTGGAAATCCGTTCATTCTCACTCTCAGATGGTTGTTCCTTCGCGACGACCAGTTTGACATGTTTGATTTTGGGGTCAATTTGAAATCGTCTCACTTCTGTTTGTTGAATTGGTTTGAAGGAGGTCAGTCAACATTATGAGATAATTCAAAAATATTGGCTGCATCAAGATCTTAAGCTACGTTTACCTGACATGCGGTAGGCAGAATGCGGATCGTGGAAACAATACGGAATAGACATCTGTTCGCTCCTAGCTATTTCCATTCATCCATTTATCTGCAATCCAACGGGTTTTCCTAGACCGCCTCACAAATGTCATGGCTCACAGCTCAGTATTTAAAAAAAGATCTTATAATATATTCACTTTGAAATGGTCATTATGGGGCCTATACATGTACTTTACAATTGCACCGCAATACGTATATGGGACCCTTTTTACCTGTTTTAATGTTGAATTCAGTTAATTTCAGAGCAACCCAATGCGAGAGTTAATGGTTCTATTTAACAAACGAAATGTAGAATTTGTATGTCTTAGGAGAAATACCTTGCCAAGTATTGATTGACTAACAAAGGTAGGATATTTATGAGATAGCCTTTTCCCTTGGGATAAACTTGTCAGGGAAGTCTTCACCAAAAACAGATAAGGGTTCGGTAATTCAAGCTGACAACTCATAGAATATGTAGTAAAGAAAACACTCTGTCTTGGTGGTTAGAATCAAAGTGTATCATTAAGCGGCGTGCCTGGAATATTTTGTTTGAATTTCTATGTGGATAGATGAAATTACTCCAAAAAGGTTGCAAAGAGATTGTTAATTTTGTGGATGTGAAGGGAATGTTGGTTAATATTGTTCATACAAAGAGGAAGTTGAAGAGTATTGGTGTTGTTAATACAAAAAGAATGCAGAGGGAATGTTGATATTTTTAATACAAAGAGACTGTTGATGTTGTTGATCCTAAAAGAATACAAAGAGAATGTTGATATTGTCAATACAAAGAGACTTGATATTGTTGATACGAAAAGTTCAGAGAGAGAATGTTGATACAAAGAGACCATTTGTTGATATTGTTGACACAAAAAGTAGGTATAGGGAATGTTGATATTGTCATTCAATACAAAGAGACTGTTGATATTGTAATACAAAAAGCGTAGAGAGAAGTTGACACAAAAAGATTGTTGATATTGTTGATACAAGGAGACTCTTATGTTGTTGATACAAAAAGATAGAATGTTGATTTTATTGGTAGGCCTAAGAGGCTTTATTTGTTGATGTGGAGAGAATGTTGATTTGTTGACCCAAGAGGATCCAGTTGATTATGTTGATACAAAGAAATGTTGATATTGTTGATAAAAAAGGATGCAGAGGGAATGTTGATTACATGTATTGATACACAGAGACTGTTGATTTGATAAAAAAAGTGCAAAGAGGTCGTTCATACAAAAGGGTGCAAATAATTTGAGAATGTTTGTTGATAGAAAGTGAATGCGATGTGAACGTTGATTTTGGTGCATTTCGGTCGTATCTTGATGCGGCACCACAACAGTGCCCTCAGCAAAATGCATGACCTGTTGCTCATTGCTGCCAGAATCAATAAAATGATCGAGTATGTGATGCGTTGCACGCGTCCTACAAAGCCATTTATCTGCGGATCACTTCAAGTCATCTCACCAGTTTTAATGGAAATTAATGTTCAGTAACTGCTGCTTCTAGAGCGTGATAATGCCTTCCCCGGGATCATGACTTCGACTGATGCGAAAATGGTGAAGTCTAAACACGAGTCTCTATAGCAACAATCTGAGTCTGACTCAGATAAATTCGTTGGTATTTGTCTCCCTGGAATTGCGCTGCTGATTTGGTTTTGGGTAAACATTGTGTGGCAGCGTTTTTGCTTTTGATACATTTTGTGAATTTTTTTCTTATCATGTTGTTTGTTCTTATACCTACCAATAAATTCTCCAGGGTATTTTTTTCCTATCGAAATGAGAGTAATGACATAAATACCATACTAGCCATTGGCTTGCTTGTGATCATGTTGAGGACTCACCTACCACTACATGTACACTACCACTACTACACGTCGTGGTAGACATGGTAGAGACTCCCACAAAAACCCCAGGAGGGAGTTAAAAAATGAAAGGAGCATCTCATACCAGTAACTTGACTGTCCAGAGTCTGACTTGCTTATAAATGAAATGGTCCGTGTTTTTTCTCGTTAAGGCTTTCCCTGTTGAATAAAGGAAGTACCCGTATCCCACTGAAATGTGTGGTGCTGTCCTTAAGTGAGAACACCTTGGGACTGTCTGGTGAGTCCTTAAGTGAGGACACCTTGGGCTGCCTTGTGTTGTTCTTAAGTGAGAACACCTTGGGACCGTCTGATGTTGTCCTTAAGTGAGGACACCTTGGGACTGTCTAGTGCTGTCCTTAAGTGAGGACACCTTGGGACTGTCTGGTGCTCTCCTTAAGTGAGGACACCTTGGGACTGTCTGGTGCTGTCCCTAAGTGAGGACACCTTGGGACTGTCTGATGCTGTCCTTAAGTGAGGACACCTTGGCTGGTACTGTCCTAAAGTGAGGACACCTTGGCTGGTGCTGTCCTTAAGTGAGGACACCTTGGGACTGTCTGGTGCTGTCCTTAAGTGAGGACACCTTGGGACTGTCTGGTGCTCTCCTTAAGTGAGGACACCTTGGAACTGTCTGGTGCTCTCCTTAAGTGAGGACACCTTGGGACTGTCTGGTGCTGTCCTTAAGAGAGGTGTCCAGTGTTCGATTTTAGCACTTGTCCCGTTGCCCGGGGCAAGTGAATTTTGATACGGACAAGTAAAAGTCCAGAAGTGGTTGTCCTGTGGACAGGTAACGAATCATTATTTTTCCATTGAAAAACCATTTGTGGGCAACTCAAAAAGCAACACGGGCAACCAATTGCAAAAGAGCACTTGCCCGGGGGACAACTGGACCGAAGAGCTAAAAATCGATCACTGGTGTCCTCAATACAGAGGTCAAAATGAACAGACATGACCAGTTGGAGACATCCAGTCTTCTTCTTGATATAGGGAGGTGACGTCCCGGCAGAGGTGTCCATTAAGAGAGGTTCTACAGTATAAGTTTTCACCATCATTGCCAGCAGAGATGTTGGGTGATTCAGAATCTGAATATCCGCTGTCCGCCACGTCTTTGGCAAGAGCTCTTGGCCGTGAATCAACTTGTCAATATAAGCACTAGCTTTAGTCGTTGGCCAGTGATGGGTAGCCTAGCATTAGCAGCCTTATTGAAGGAGATATGGCCAATATTGTCAAGGTCAAAATCCATCTTTTACGCTGCCGTCATCATCTTTATTACCTTATCAGGTGAACAGCCGTATGTGTTCTCGTATATCATAGCGAAGCTGTCATCAGTGATATTAGTTGTGGGCATCAGGGAAGGGCAATTCAATAAGAGAACAAGATGACATTGTAAATGTCGAATGGTTCCCGATAGTACAGGTGCTTCTACCGGTACATGTATGGTACATTGATAGAGATCAAGGCACAAAAAGGCTCTGATAATGTTCCACTGCCGCGAGGTCACCGCGGTGACTGCCCTGCCTTCATACACATGATCTGATCTCGCTCCCTGATTGGCCTAGTCCATACGAGAAGCACCCGATGTCGGGTGAAAATAGAACACCCGACTTCTGCACACGATATCGCACCGACAAAACAATCGTCTCGGAAATCCAGTATACACGACGCGTTTTGTCGTAACGTCTCTATCGGCCGAAAAAATCGGCCGACAAATCGGCTCGTGTAAATAGGGCTTTAGACAATCTGAAAGGCATACCAAGGCGTTGATGTTGTTGCTGTTGTCTTTACGGCTGGTGTAGTAGAATCTAATGTCTCCCGATGGGTGATGTCCCCAACAATACCCTCACGATTAAGCGGCACCATTCAATTGGACTCTACAGAGACCAGACCCTCCTGTGATGTACAGTGCAAACTGACATCAGGAACAGGGGGCATTAGTTTCTACCCAAAACTGGTTTACATAGAGACACACTACACGGTCAAGG
The DNA here is from genome assembly GCA_002633025.1 of Notospermus geniculatus. Classification (NCBI taxonomy): domain Eukaryota; kingdom Metazoa; phylum Nemertea; class Pilidiophora; order Heteronemertea; family Lineidae; genus Notospermus; species Notospermus geniculatus. The sequence goes on from NMRB01004164.1 coordinate 43,521, forward strand.
TGGCGAACAAAGGTTTAAACGCCAGGAAGCCTTTATTAGGCGATTGATCGCCAGCATGAACACAATGTACCTAAGATAAGAATCATGAAACATACCAGTGCATGTCTTTCCATCTCCTGTGTACCCAGCTTTACATTTACAGTCATACGAGCCTGG
>NMRB01004165.1:17195-29997 GCA_002633025.1 Notospermus geniculatus
GGGTCTGCGTTTTTTACCTAGTGGGGTCTGCGTTTTTTACTGGGTCTGCGTTTTTTACCTAGTGGGGTCTGCGTTTTTTACTGGGTCTGCGTTTTTTACAGGTCTTGGGTCTTAGGTCTTCGTTTTATATACACCCCAACAACTCACATTCTCAGCAACAGGCCTAGGCGTAGTTTCAAATCCTCCCTGTTCCTGTCCAACATGTTAAGCCCTGATGGCCTAACTGGTAAAATGTCAAAAACGTGATAATGTCAAAGGTAAAATGTCTGGGTTTACATGTCCTCATTTGCACACAAATACATACGCACGCACACATACACACATACACACACACACAGACAGACAGACAGACACCATGACCAACCACAATATGGTTCCCGATCTTGATGATCGGGAACCATAAAAACCAAAAGCTATAGAAAAGTTCATGATCGCGACCAAGCTGACTGCGTTGAGGATGCTCTTCGATTTCTGACCGAACCCTGAAGTTGTGTTCAATTTCTGACCGACCCCTGAAGTTCTGTTCAATTTCAGACCGATCCCTGGAGTTCTGTTCAATTACAGGCCGTGTAAGTTTCGGGAATGCCGAGGAGACAGACGTCGCACGGCCCGTGCGGAATTGGTGTTGTGAGTTTATCGGCACATGTGTGATGCACATCGCCAAGACTTCGATTTGTCATGTTTGTGAGAGATGATGAGATAAATGTCAAATAAATGTAGAAATGCTGGTCAAAAACAGTTTTTTGACCCTCGTATGAGAAAAGAAATGAATAAAGAACAAATTGATAAGGATGAGTTCAAAGATGTTTTAACTGCTGACAGCGAAGAATATTGAAGAAACACAGTCAAAAAACTGTTGTCCAGTGTGAAAAATGGCGTCGAACATGTCTGATTCTCCATGTCTAACGCTAGGCGGCGCTGCGAACTGCCCACTGCCGGCCAATTCGAAGGGTAGCTGTTCATCGAAGAGGAGCAAGAAAGGTATGGCTCTAAAAATGATGCAGTACCAGGCGACATTGGAGGCCAAACGGGCGGAGTTGCAGGCGGAGCCGCAGAAGAGGGAGGCTGAGATTGAAGCAGAGGCAAAGTTGAGGCGCTCGAGGATAGAGGCTGATAGAAAGAAAGCACTTATAGATGTTGAGCTGTGGGCAATGAAAGAGCAGATGGAGGTTGAAGCTGAAAATCTGTCGGATGCAGACTCCCGGGCAGGGGATTTCGAGGATGAGGATGAGGTTTGTCGAGATCCGCTGTTGATGTGGCCAGGACCTGCAGTTGAACCCTATGGAGATCTTGTCACTGTCGATCATCATGGACAGGATTGGGATGCGGCTCGGACTGTCAGGATTGCTGTGCCTGGCGCCGATCCGAACGTTATGTTACAAGGTCAGTTAAGCAATCTCATAGGACATGTGTCTGAAACTGTAGACTCTCAGCCAATTATGCCAGTTAATAGTCATTATGAAAACACTGGGAAGGCGAGTAGTGTCTCTAGCCCTGCTGTGGATTGTTTCAATGTGGACTCTCAGCCAGTTGTGCCGGTGAATAGTCATCATGAAAACACTGGGAAGGCGAGTAGTGTCTCTCGCCCTGCGATGGATCGGTTAAATGTGGACTCTCAGCCAATTGTGCCGGTGAATAGTCATCATGAAAACACTGGGAAGGCGAGTAGTGTCTCTAGCCCTGCTGTGGATTGTTTCAATGCGGACTCTCAGCCATTTGTGCCGGTGAATAGTCATCATGAAAACACTGGGAAGGCAAGTAGTGTCTCTAGCCCTGCTGTGGATTGTTTCAATGCGGACTCTCAGCCATTTGTGCTGGTGAATAGTCATCACGAAGACACTGGGAAGGCGAGTAGTGTCTCTAGCCCTGCTGTTGATTTTTTCAATGCGGACTCTCAGCCATTTGTGCCGGTGAATAGTCATCATGAAGACACTGGGAAGGCGAGTAGTGTCACAAGTGCTAATGTGGATGGGTTGAATGCTGTTGTCGATCATCTGAGACTGTTGCAAACTCGCTTAGAACTCCCAAAGCCTGATTTGAAGACTTTCAGTGGGGATCCTCTAGACTATCCCAGGTTTAAGAGTTCCTTCAAGGCCAACATTGAAGCAAGGACAGCAGACAGGAGTGAAAGGTATCAGAACTTAAGAAAGTATTGTGTTGGTAGGGCAGCTGAGGTTATCAAGAAGTATGATATGCTGCCACCGGATCAGGCATACACGTATGCTACAGATGAACTTTGGAGGCAATTTGGTCAACCGCACCTCATCACTCAGGAGTTCCATAGGAGGCTGAAGCAAGTTCCGGAGATTAGGCTTGGTGAGAGGCAGCAGTTGAGGAAATATGCAGACCTGTTGGAGACTGTACATTTGTCGATTACTAGTGTCGGAAAAGGAACTGCCTTGGACCACCCTAGCTACCTAGTGGACGCTATTGCAAAGTTACCCATGCAGGACCGTAGAGCTTGGTTAAGCAAGCAGCAAGGTTGAGAGAGAGGAACGGGGACATATGCTTCAAGGATGTGGTTGAATTTGTGAAAAATCTTTCCTTACAAGTCAACGATTCCGAGTTCTCGAGTCTTCTAGATACCAAGCGTGGCCACAATCAGAATCCGAATAGTAGCAGTAGTACCCCTGCCATGAATCATGCGAGCAAGAAAGGTAGCAACAAGGATCATGCCACTCCAAAGTCGACTTACTACATCTCTGACAACAAGAATGCCGATACTAAAGACAGTGAGAAGCAGCCAGCAAAACGCTCTTGTCCAGTCTGCTCAAGTAACCACGATATTTGGGCGTGTAAGGCCCTAAAGGTGAAACCATGGCGGCAGCGTCTTGAAGCGATAAAAAGGGAGAATGTTTGTTTCAATTGTCTGAACGTCGACAAGAAACTCGATCACACCACGATGTCAAATTGTCCCTTACCAAAGGAATGTAAGGTCAAGGGATGCAAAGCAAATAGGAAGCATCACACTATCCTGCACTTTGATGAACAGACTCGGAAGAAAGAAGTCGAAAGCCATTGTACAGAGGCCAGAGGTCAAGATGTCTACTTTCCAGCGTTTCCAGTTTTGGTCAAGTCGCCTGTCACAGAGAAGTCGGTGGAAACATGGGCCGGTATCGATTCATATGCTAGTGCATGCTTCTGCGAGAAGAGCTTACTTGACGAACTGTCGGTGGAATCATGTGAGCAGCTGATATCACTGAACACACTCCATGGATCGAAGGACGGTTACAGTACTGTCGTGAAATTGGACGTTTCCGGTGTGGGAGATGAGAACCAGGAGCCTATTCGATTGGATGAAGTCTACTCTTGGGAGAAGTTGCCAATGGGTGAGAAGCATATTCCAGACAAGGAAGCTTGGTTGAAGTACGACTACCTCAGTGATATCCAGATATCCGCCACACCAGTCGACAGAATCAAGATCTTGATTGGTAGCAACGTGCCTGAAGTTCATCAACAGTTTGAGTGGAGACCCGGACCAAAACGAGGAGATCCTGTTGCAGTGCGAAACAGATGGGGCTGGACATTACTTGGTGGAATTCCCCATGGCAAGCTAGAGTGTAATTTCGTCTCTGTTGAGGATAAGTCTGATGCTCTGAGTCAACAGCTGAGGGATCTTGCTGAGTTCGAATACGCTGGTACCAAGTACGACTTTGACAAACCCATGTCTGCAGACGATGTGAGGGCGAGAAAAGTCCTTGATGATGGCACCTACTTGTGTGAAGGACCCTATTATGTACCGATTCCGTTGAAGGAGTCCGCTTCGAGCATGCCGAATAATCGAGAGTTAGCCTACAAACGCCTGATGTCAGTCAAACGCAAACTCGCTAGGAAGAAACCAGTCAGTGATTCTTCAAGCAAAACGGAATATGAAGCCTATCAGGAAATATTTTCCGATTATCGCGTCAAGGGATATATCAGGAGAATACCGCCAGATGAAATCGAGACAGAAGATGTGATAAACTACATGTATGTTCCATTTCATCATGTTTATCATCCGGCGAAACCAGGAAAGCTCAGACTAGTTTGGGATGCTGCAGCAAAGTATCAAGACTCATGTTTGAATGATCACATCTACTCAGGGGAGGATAATATAAACTCGCTGCTAGGAGTATTGCTTCGATTTAGAATGGGCGGAGAAATCGCCATCCAGGCAGACATCAACTCGATGTTCAATCAAGTATTCGTGCCTCGTGAGAATTGGAACCTTCTCCGCTTCTTATGGTTCAAGGATGACAACATAGATGCTGCAATCGAGGAGTACCAACTGCTGCACAATTTCTTTGGTGGTACTCATGCTCCAGGGAACGCAGCCTATGCTCTGAAGAGAACTTGTTTAGACAATGCTGAACTGTTTCATCCCGAGGTTGCTCAAACAGGGTTGAGGAACACTTATGTTGATGATGTGATCAAGTCTGAAAATCTGACAATTGTTGTGAAGCAGATATTTGATATGCTACGTTAGGCTAGTATATATAGCACCTAACCCCCAAAAAATTCCTAGAAAAGGTTTTTCAACTGTTTCTGGTAGTATTTGATGTGGAGAATAACATACTAAAAGTCTACCAAAATCAGGCCATCGGAAATGGGGTAAATTCAAGATGGCGTCCAAGATGGCCGCTGATGCATTAAAACAGCCATAACTCTCTTATTTTCCAACCTAAAAGGGTAATTTTGGTGTCTACCCCCTGGTTTTGGGGGTTAAGGAACACATTGAAAACAACAGAAGTACAGTAAAGTCATTGGAATTAACTAAATCCAAGATGGCGTCCAAAATGGCTGCCGATTAATCCTGAAAGTTTCGTCGCGATACGTGGCGTATTTTTTGAGTTATCGTGATGAAACCACAGATTGGACGGAGAGAGAGAGAGAGAGAGAGAGATCGAGAGAGAGAGAGATCGAGAGAGAGAGAGAAATCCAGTGAAACCAATGAAGACCGCCACCTTCTGAGGTGGTGGCGGTCTTAATTAAGAAGCTACCGTTAAAGTACAGAAGCTCCGTCATTTTACAGAAGTACTTGTCAATATATCACGACACCCGTTATTCAACAGAAATATCTGTTTAACAAGAGATTTTTTGGAGTATCTATGAATTACAGCACGATTCTGTAAAATATTTTCTGTAAAATCTTCTGTTTTTTCTAACAGTGTAGTTTGGGATGCTGCAGCAAAGTATCAAGACTCATGTCTGAATGATCACATCTACTCAGGGGAGGATAATATAAACTCGCTGCTAGGAGTATTGCTTCGATTTAGAATGGGCGGAGAAATCGCCATCCAGGCAGACATCAACTCGATGTTCAATCCAGTATTCGTGCCTCGTGAGAATTGGAACCTTCTCCGCTTTTTATGGTTCAAGGATGACAACATAGATGCTGAAATCGAGGAGTACCAACTGCTNTTCAAGGATGACAACATAGATGCTGAAATCGAGGAGTACCAACTGCTGCACAATTTCTTTGGTGGTACTCATGCTCCAGGGAACGCAGCCTATGCTCTGAAGAGAACTTGTTTAGATAATGCTGAACTGTTTCATCCCGAGGTTGTTCAAACAGGGTTGAGGAATACTTATGTTGATGATGTGATCAAGTCTGAAAATCTGAGGATAATGACAATCGTTGTGAAGCAGATATTTGAGATGCTACGCGCTGGAGGATTTGATCTAGCTAAGTATGTGACCAATAGTCCAACGTTGCTGCAGCTGGTCGAGCCTAGCAGGAGAGCAGAGTCAATGAAGGAGTTTGAGTTTGGGCAACCCGCAGGGCAAGGTGACAGTCAGGGAAGAGTCATAGGAGTTAGCTGGGACATTGAGGATGACACCTTTATCTTCAAGACGAGGAAAAGGGAGAGACCGATCACGAGGCGTGGACTTCTGGGTCATATCGCGTCACTATTTGATCCGGAAGGGAGCATTGCACCGGTGACATTGCCACCAAAACAGATACTGCAGAAGCTGACAAGAAAGGGTATTGGATGGGACGATCCTTTACCAGAAGAGGATACAAATGCCATTCAAAAATGGCTGGAGTCTATTCCTGATCTTTCAAGTGTGGAAAGGCAGAGGTACATAGCTCGTAAGGGATTTGGCAGGATTTTGCGACGTGAACTCCATGCGATGTCTGTTGGGTCGGAAACGGGCTATGGTTACGTGATATTTGCACGCCTCATCAATGAAGATGACGAGATCCATGTCAGTTTTATCACAGCCAAAGCTTTGGTGGCTCCAGCTAAGACAAAGAGCATCCCGAGGATTGAACTGCAGGTGGCACTATTGTCATTGAGAGCAGTGAAGTTCGTGGTGAAGGAAAGTGACGTCAAATGGGACTCTATCTATCAATGGATTGATAGCACAGCAGTATTGGCCATGGTGAAGAATCATGGAAAACGCTTTCTTCCTTACTGTGCGAATCGTCTGCAGGAGATAAGGGAGATACAGGCTGAACTCGACATCAAGCTGAGACATGTGCCGGGACGGATGAATGTTGCAGACGTTTGTAGCAGGGGGCTCACTGTCAACCAGTTCTTAGAAGAAACACGCTTCTACAACGGACCAGAGTTCCTGTGGAGTCCAGCCACTGAATGGCCAGCTTGTCCTGCTGTTGAAGATCTACCAGATGATCACCCCGAGGTAAAACGTGAAGTCACCACACTAGCTACAGAGAAAGTTGAAGAACCGTTGATGAAACTTGTCCTGCGAAATTCATCTTGGATGAAGTTGAAGCTGTCAACTGCCTGGTTGATGAGATTTAAGACATGGGCCATGCAGACTAAATGTGGAAAGCACAAGGAGTTGTACACAGGACCCACTGGGGGAATAGTAGTGAAGGAGATACAGAGAGCAGAAGTCGCAATTGTGACGTACGTCCAAGGAAAGGTCTTCGCAGATGAGATTGGTCGTCTGGGGACAGTAGGACCAAGGATGAAACGCACGCAGCTCAACAATCTTCATCCCTTTGTCGACCAGTCGGGAACCCTACGCGTTGGAGGCCGTCTTACAGAAGCAAAACTGACGTACGATGAGAAACATCAGTTGATCTTACCAAAGGCACACCACTTGACACAGATCATTGCTAGGAGCTATCATGAAGCCTATCAGCACGCGCCTCCAAAGACATTACTATATCTTGTGAGAAAACGCTACTGGATAATCAATGGACCAAGGCTGATGTACCAGATAGAGAAAAGTTGCATCAAGTGCCAGGAAGCACTCGCATTGCCCAAGGATCAGATCCAGGGAGTTTTGCCATTGGGACGAGTTGATGTTGGAAACTTGTGGCATCAAACCGGGTGCGACATGATGGGGCCTGTCCTTATCAAGATCTACAGAAGCCAAGTCAAACGCTATATCATGGGACTTGTATCCTTCACTGTCAAAGCCGTGCATTTCGAGATATTACCTGATCTCACTGTACCCTCGTTTCTCAACGGTATGCGGAGGTTTCTTGCGAGACGTTCAAGACCGCAGAAACTTGTAACTGACAATGCTGGTACATTTCTGGCGGGAGTACGAGAAATCAACGAGCTTCAGAATCTGTACAACTCGTCTGGAGTCGATCATTACATGAGAAATCAGGAGATCGAATGGGTACCCAACATTCCAAAAGCATCAAACAGGAATGGATTATTTGAACGACCATTTCGGACACTACGTCGTGTAATGCTGAACGTACTCGCTGGTCAAGTTACGACTGAAGATCAACTAGCGACAATCGTCACGGAGTGTGAACATTTGTACAATAGCAGACCACTCTGTGCAAACAGTGACAGCCCGAGGGACCCTTTGCCGATCACGCCGAATCAGATCATCAATCCGGAGCCAGCGAATGCTCATCCGCCGGGTGTCTTCTACGAGAGGGATTTGATCGTGAGAAATAGGTACCGCCAGGTGCAAGCGCTCATCAATGCATTCTGGTCACGATTCCGTGTTGAGTACCTAACGTCATTGCAGGAACGAACGAAAAGCATCACGAAAATCAGAGACTTTGCAAAAGGTGACCTCGTAATGTTATGCGACGAGATGAAGATAGCCCACAGGGGACACTACCCACTTGGGCTGATTGTTGAAGTCGAGCCGTCTGAGACCGACAACGTAGTTCGGAAAGTATCGTTGAAAACAGCTACGGGAATCTTCAAGAGGCCGGTGAACAAGATTTGTCTTCTCGAGGCCGAGGAGGAACGTGAGAATCATCTACATGTCGAGTTGGACAATTAGGACTATTTCTACTGTTACACGAGTCATAGTAATTCAGGACTGCGGAACGAGTCAGTCTCACTACGCGATTCAGGACTATGGATCGAGATGCAATAATTTAGGCAATAGGACCATGTTATTCATTATGTGTTGGAATCTGTGCGCTTCAGGTTGGAACTGTGTAGGGACTGATATGTCCGTTCCTCCTGTCATTAAGTTTAGGCTGTCTACCCTAAACTTCTTCATATGTTGTTCTGAATTCCAGAGCAACATATGAATCTTGTGAGTTTATTCATTGGAGTCTTGTTTGATAAAATATCTGCGCTAAAATGGGAAGTTTCCATACAGTGCTATTCTATTGGATTGCAATCTGAAGCTGTGTAGGGCTAAATTTGCCCGTTCTATGTGTTCAGTTTGCTATATGGAACAGTGTAGCCTGTTCCATCTTCGTTGTGTTAATTCGGTTATTTACTGGAACAGTGTGTGGAGTCATAGTACTCGTTCCATTCTAAGTTGTTAGCCAAAATTGGCTGGTAATATTGTAACTCTCTCTTCTGACTTCTGGGAAACGCTGCCACCACCCAGTCAACCTGTGAACTATATATATAACTGAACCACCTGTGGTCCGACTCTAATATCGGAGGCGGGAGAGTTATTCGACGGGTTCGTTTGAACAAGTAAGAAACACAAGAACACAACATACAGAGGACTCATCACGCTCAGGTAGAATAAAACTCAGTAGATTTATTATACAATTACACGAAATGTACAGACAAGGCATTCACACAACCTTCAACTCAGCAGATAATCAACCTCAGTTCTCACTGTCAAAAAGGTCCAAGTCAGTCGGTCGATATCCGTCGGCCGTCAACTCAAAAAGGGGACCAGCGAACAAAATCTAGTAGGGACTAATTAATCGGAAGAACCCGACCTCATTGAAGGGCTCAGCTCAAAAGCGGTAGTAGTGACTCACTCAAATAATCTTCGTAGAAAAATCAGGGGGGCTGTCTCTTCACATACAAGGCCTAACGCCTACGATGCAACGTGAATCAATCGTGCGTGACGTGAGTACGTCAGAGAGTACGTCAGTGAGTGCCATGTGAAACCTGCGTTTCGCCTTTTATAGCGTCGGGAAACTTCTTGACAACAAATACACGTAGTAAAAATGTGAATGACGTCGCTGCGTCATTGAACGGAATGGAGATTGAATGAACGTGACCTATGACCTGAATACATGAATAAATTAGCGTAAGTACGTCGCATTGGCGCTACGGCCGTAAACATGAATGAATAGTAATTTGGAGCGAGTGACGTCAAAAATATGTGAATAAAGGCCCGGATGTAAACATTCCCACGTGTACCCAAATTCGTTACAACTACCCCCCACTAGGACTGGACGTCCTCGTCCAACACTTCACAAGTACAAACATTATGTCGATAATAAATTAAACCCATTAATTACCGTATGTACATATTAAAAGATTCCGTATTCCTAACAGTGCAATGACACTCACATACTTACCAAGTCCTTCGAATAATTATAGAAGATGATTGTGAACAAGAAAAGAAAGATAATCACACAATAATGTCCGGCAGTGAACTGTCCTAAGTGCAACAAAAGAGTAAATTCATGACGATATGCACATACTGTCCGGCAGGGAACTGTCCTAAGTGCCCATTAAAGACAAACTAACTCACTGTTCCATGCGTTCAAATTCCAACATCAGCGAATTTCTTGTTTCCTTTGAAAACGAAAACATTGTTTTCGTGACAGACGGTGCCGTCGGGGAACGTCCACGTTCTAGTTCTCTGCAGCGTGTAGGGCGTGTTGAACTCCGACATTGGATGGTCTCCCTTGGTTGGTCTTACAGGCTTGACGGGCTTAACTGGTTTGGATTCCTCAATACATGTATTTGGCTCCGGAAGGTGTGAAGGAGTCTCTCCAATTAAGGTGCCAGGATCTTCAAAGGACTCTATGTCCTCTTCAATGACTACTTTGATGTTTGGTCGGTCGGCAAGTTTAACCTCGTCATCCAAACCCAGTGGATCCCTAGAAAACTCGACCTCCTTGTCTGAGCATCCGTCAGTATCAATATCATCATGTTTCCAACTCATCTGGCGCCGATGAAAGGCCTCATGCCTCCTCAACTCTTCCCTCTGTGGAAGAGAATAAACCTTGGTGCAGTAACTGCACTTAATCTTTCTTCCCCATTGTGGGTGGACGATCTCCTTATGCGCCAACATCTTCCTCTTCGTCGCGAATAGTTTCTGGCACCCGAAGCACTTGAATTTCCCGGTCTCGACCGATGGTAACTTGTCTACTCTTTCAACTTCACTCATTTTAAAACTGTCTGAAATATAGTATATACACGATAAGAAAATTGATAATTCATTATCATTATCAATACACTGATCTTAGATCTCAGTGATTCTGTTGAGATGCCTCGGCATCTTCATAAAGTGAGGAATTTGAGTTATTGTCGCCATCCAGCTCCCAAATCTGTCAGGCGGTCTCTTTTCTCGTTTTGGTCTGCCCTCTGGCACATTAGTTTGCTCATCATTCTCGCACACACTCACACCTTCCTCACCCCTCCCTTCTCTCGACCGATCCACAGGCATCTCACACACATTCTCTTCTACCAAGCTCACTGGGGACTCTCGCTCATCTTGCAACTCAACCCCTCCCCCTCCTGGAAGGTTGTCTCCTCCTGGAGACTCACTCGGAAACCAACTGGTAAACATTTGTCCCGTATATGGCTTCAGCCTGTTGTAATGAATTACTACTGGTTTTGAAGTCTTCGACCTCTGTAACCTATATGTTACGTCATCTACCTTCCCAACTACAATATAAGGGCCTTCCCAGTGGCACTTCAACTTGGGGCAAACACCCTTCTTCCTTCTCGGGTTATAAACCCATACGGCATCGCCGATATTTAGTTTTGTCCCATGCTTCAACCTATCGTAATTTCTTTTCTGCCTTTCTGAGTTTTTCTTACTCTCTTTCCTTGCTACCTCGTGTGCTAATTCAATCTTTGTTCTCAAATCTTCTACATATTGTATCGGATCTACCGATTCATCTTGCATGTACTCAGGTTGCCCCGTTATTAAATCTAGCGGTAATTCAACCTCGCGTCCTAGCATCATCATGTTAGGAGAAACATTCGTTGTCTCATGTTTTGTGGCCCTGTATGCCATCAGAGCAAAGGGCAGGTAATCCTCCCACTCATTTTGTTTGTCCATCATCTTGGCTAACATAGCCTCAAGGGTCCTGTTCAATCTCTCGCACTGTCCGTTACTAGCCGGATGCATCGGAGTTGTACGTGTCTTCTCAATATCAAGGAGCTTACAGACTTCCCTGAAAAGCTGAGACTCGTATGAACCACCCCTATCAGAATGCATCTGACGTGCGCAACCGTACCTACAAATAAACTCTTTCACTATCTTATCTGCTATCGTGACGGCCTCTTGGTTGGGTATGGCATACCCCTCAACCCACTTTGACCAACTATCTGTCACTAGCAAGATATACTTATTGTTATTGGGTGTCACAGGTAGAGGTCCAATTACGTCAGTATGGATCCTTTCTAATGTGAAGCCCAATCTATATTGTTTCAACGCCTCTCTCCTCTTCGGTACAGGCATCTTTCGCTTGGCGCATTGGTCGCACTGATCATTCCACTGGATAATGTCTTTGCTCATTCCCGGCCACCAAAATCTCTGCTGTATCAATGGACTCACTTTCTTGTAGCCCAAATGACCTACTGTCTCACGCAAATTCTCAAAAATGTCGCGCCTATAAGATCTGGGAGGGATAATCTTCCACGTTGAAGACTTCCCATCCTCCGACTCCCAAATGAGTCCAACACAGAGAAAAAAATCCATTTCGAATAGAAACAAAATTGTTTCAAAACGTGTTTGAAATACATCTTATCTCATGTGGAAATTGAATTCATCTCAGGATGAGAGTTTCTGTTTCGGCTGGACACGATTTCATCTCTTAAAAATTAGGATACGTCATTTGTCTCCATTAGAGACTAACGTATCTAAGGCTGAAACAACGAGTACTCTAAAATCTCTCATCGAGATCACAGTTATCTCAGGATGAAAACCAACCATTTCAGCTGGATACGAACATGTCTCATTATTATTTATTGAAATTTCAGCGATCTCGGGGTGCGATCTTTGTATCCAGTCGAGCAGCACATTGTCTCCAGTTGAGACTTATTCACCTCTACCTGATAGTGATAGGATTTCAAATATGCATGGACGCAGTGCCCTTAAAGGATAGTTCCTTTAGGGGTAGGTCCCTTAGGGTTAGGGTTAGGGCTCAGTAAATGGCGTATAATATAGACATTAACCCTACCGAACCCACGGGGTCAAATTTGGCCCCACCTATTTGGTTTTCCGGATCACCCAAAGAAAACTTCCGATGCCGAGCGTGAGCCCCCGTAGCGTAGTGGTTAGAGCGTAGGACTATTTAGGTTTAGTTAGCTAGCATGTAGGTATACACAGGTTCGAATCTGCGTAACGGCCACTATGCACTCTCTGCCAATACTTTTTTCTTTTATACTTTTTTTGCTGTTCCCGTTATATACAACCAGTGCTGTTCTTT
>NMRB01004166.1:0-43617 GCA_002633025.1 Notospermus geniculatus
GTCTCCACTTTCTCTCAAGACTCCGCCGTTTATGTTTAGCCTCGCGAAGCGCATCTGTATACCACGGGGCATGAGGCCGCAATGATATCGTCCTTGACTGCTCAGGCTGGAGCTGATTCGATTGGGCCTTTTGAAATCAACACAAAGCTTGTTAATTTCTCACATAAAGCTTGATTTTAGAAATTGAGTTACTAGTGAGTCTTAAACTGATGATGGATACTTAACAGTGAAAACAACAAGAAATTTTCTGTTTAAAAATGAATGAGAATCAAATCGATTTCAATCAATAACCACATCTCGTGTTCTTACTTGACATTAAGATGTATCAGTAAAGCTGCCCATACACGATCAATATTATTGCACAATATGAGGATCACAATGGGCAATCTTACTGTCAATCTTTCTTCTAATTATCATGCTAGAAGCACACGACCACCCATTTGGGCCCCATATCGTGCAATAATATTGCACCGTGTATGGGCGGCTTAAGACACCCTCTACAACAAACCTATGTATACATGTATTCCTCGTAACTGGCCAATCTGTATGCCAGAAAAGGTGGGTTTTTGTGTATAGAATGGAATTGTCCGTGCTTTTTTATTGTTGCATCCACAGAAATTGGAGCAGGCAAAGTAGACATGGTAGAGGAGGTCCCTGCGGCGTGACTGTTTAAAAGTGATGCATAATTTGATAAATTCCAATGCTGATTGGGCAGATTGACGTTTTCTGGTTGGTTCTGTAGAAAGCTGATCTAACTGAAAATAGATATTACCCGTAGTCAAGTAGAATACCCTCTTTAGCCAAGCAGTTGCTACGGCAAGTAGAGATTCGTCACTCAGATGACAGAAATCCTAACTTACCCCGGTGTGTGCTAGCCAGGAGCTGGAGATATCAAAATCTGGACAAATCCTGATGTGGATGGGATACGACGTCAATAGAGTTGTTGTCGCGTGACTGTTGAAGGTACCAAACTGTTGCTCTACATTGCAAGTATTGTCACACTACAGTAAAGTGTTTGAAGTGCCCCAAACAGTTATGAATAGACAACAACTCTATTACAAACAGTTGCCAGTTTTTTCCCAAATCATACGTATGAGGTATTTTGTCATTTCCACTCGCCACTCAGTGCTGGCTGTCATGGCATATGTCTGATCAAATCGAAAAGTTGGCAAGAAGGGGCAGGTGATATGCAACACACATGGGCCCGTATTCTAAAACCCTACTTTAAATAGGCCTAAAGTAGACCTTTATAGAGGCTTCTTTTATTGAGAAGTTCCTTTACTACAAAGGTTCCTTTAACAAATGGTATTCAAGAACCACACTTTAACTTACTTTATATTAAGGTTGTCCTTTACCACAAAGTTGGTAAAGGCACCCTTTAAATAAGGAAAATGATAATAAGCAAGAAGTCAATCTCCAGAATTCACGAATTTTCGACCCCAACCGGGGTCTTTTTCAAGTGGAACTTTACAATCTGAAACTCTAGAAAAGACTGAGCTGAAACCCAAATGTAGAACTAGACATGTGAAATTTGCTCATGAGCAAATTTGATGTTCAGCCCACAAGAAGGGCAGCCACAGAGCCAGAATAGCCTAGCAGGTCATGAGATGAGGAAGGACCAGGTATAAAAGTTGAAAAGTAGTCAGCAAAACCACCAATATATCATTAAAATCTCACTAATATGATTATTTCCATGAAAAAGGCTTGTCTTTAAAAGATTACGCATTCATCTCTTGATGAAATCAAAAAATTTGGGAGGCTTGTGGACTGGTTTTGACACACGTGTTTGATGTTTACAACCACTTAGTTTCACCGTTTGACAATAGGTGGCTCTACCTTCACTTACCGTATTTGGATATTGGTGGGTGGAGTTTAGAATATTTTATATGATTTTTAAAAATATTGTTAATAAATATTGTAGTCCATACTTCCAAATGTTGCACATATTTNTGTGCTTGAAAACATCATTTTTGGCCTAAAGTAACCACATTTTTTACTCTCATCAACTGATGAATACCTAACCTTTTTAAGACAAACCTCTACTCATGAAAAACGGTGATAACAACTAAGATTTTGGCGATTTGATTTTGGATCTCGCCTTCAATATGATGACCCAGAGCCGACCCAGATACATAATTTGCATAATTTATCATGTAGTAGGACACACTCCACGCAGCGATTTCTCCACATGCTGGTCTATGGCAAAGGTCAAAGGTCAGTGTGAAACGCGTGGAGGTTGAAAACTCGGCAAATTCGCCACAAAATCACCCAAAACTCGGCTGACTTTGACCGAATCTGGAAAATGAAACCTTTCAGACCTGGCCAGACATGAGATACACATTGTGTAAAAATACCAGATTGGTTGGTTCAGCCGTTTTGTCAGAACCGTCAGAAAATCACCAGAAGGAAAGAAAGAAAGAAAGAGGCTGAGTGAAACCAATATGTTCAGCACACAGATGGTGTGCTGAACATAACTAACACCTGTGGAGACAGGATGAGTGAGCAATTAAGGAAAGAATAGTGTCCAAGCACCACGGATGGTTGCTGGACTAAAATAAGAGAGCGGGTGTAATTAAGGAAAAGTGTCCAAGCCCCAAAGGATGGTTGCTGGACCAAATAAAGGGAGTGGATGTAATTAAGGAGAAACTGATTTACCTGAAAGAAAAGGGTTTAATAAATATGACATGTGTAATACATAACAAGCACAAAGATGGTCAACACAAAGTAAAAGAATATAAAGGAAGTCAACTTCCAGATCTGTTGGGGAAAAACAGAATGGATGATGCAAATCACTAAGCAATGAGAAGAATAGGGCGAGGAGGAATAGAGCAAAGGGGGGGGGACAAGGCCTAGACCAGAAGGGGAGCCACGTGCCCTCCACAACTGGAAAACCTAAAACGAAATAGGCCTACCAGGGGGAGGGAGCCAGAAGAACACGAATGCCAAAATAGGGACGCAGAACCTCAGCATCTTGTGTTAAGACCTGAGGGGGTGATGGTTTTAAGGGTCCACATCCATTTCAACTCTGTACTGAGGAGGGTTGTCTCATCTGGACATGTCTCGAGGATGGTGAACCTCAGGTCCTCGACAGAATGTCCTGGCAACTTGAAGTGGGCATAGAGGAACACTTTTTCTAAGGCTCCCTTTATGGTCGCAAATTATCTGTAGTAACAGGATGATGTCAATTTATTGGAAACGACCCAAACGTTGCTAATACCCCCATCACACTGAAGTCGTTCTCAAAACGTCCTGCCCCGTCCTAAAAAAATCGTAAAACGGGCTAGAACGTGTACCCTTGGCCAAATAATGCTTCGATGTACTGGAGCACCCTTCCCATCCACGAAGTTCGTAAAAAGACTGTAAAACGTTGCCACTACGTCCACTCCGTTCGCACACAGTTTGAGCCCGTTCGGCAAAATTTTCAAGAACGTACTGAGAACTAGCTCAGTGTGATGGGGTATTAAGGGCCCGTCACACTGAAGTAGTTCTCAAAACGTCCTGTCCCGTCCCGAATAATCGTAAAACGGGCTAGAACGTGCACCCTTGGCCAAATAATGCCTCGATGTTCTGGAGCACCCTGCCCCTCCATGAAGTTCGTAAAAAGACTGTAAAAAGCTGCCACTACCTCCACTCCGTTCGCACACAGTTTGAGCCCGTTAGGAATAATTTTCAAGAAAGTACTGAGAACTAGCTCAGTGTGAATAGGTAACTTGCTAAATTGAACGGACGGAACGTACGGCTTACGTCCATGAAAGCATCGTAGGGCAGCAGTGATTGGCCCAATATTATGAATACAGTGTGAGCTAGTAGTGAGTTTAGGAAACCATACGTTAACGCTAACGCTAACGTTATTGACATCATTTTGACGTCACATCGAATGAATCTGTTGTATTTCTTCTGGGGTGACGTCATTTTGACGTAATTAGCGGCAGCGTTAACGTATGGTTTCTTAAACTCACTAATAGATTTAACGTAACGCTTTCTGAATGGGCTCGTGATGTCATCATTGTCTTGGGATCGCCCCTTCGCCACACCATCGTCTCCAGCTAGTGTATTGTGTGACTATTCACACGGAGCCAACATGCATTAAAGAATAGGCCTACTGAACTTTGACAAAACCGATTTCTTTCACTTCGCTCTGCGCCATTGAGTGACATAACCATCAATACCACTTTAATTTCAAATCGAGCCCTATTTAAATTCACACTCCATAACCTGCAAATGGTGAACTCTAGTGTTGGAGTTCTGTGCGAGTTCAGCCTAGTTCATCCTTCGTCGCACGACCATCGACGTCCGCCGAGCGATCAAAATCTGGACGCCGACTTCGTGGAGTTCATTCATAGTCCAGCGTACTTAAGCGACGGCGACGCGTTATGAAATGACTCAAGTAATGGGGCTATCCAGAATATACTTCAACCTCTCGATAATAGGGGTCTCTGCTGTACTATAAGTTTTACTGTCCACTTTCTGTTAATTGAGTTTCATTGTTTATCAGTACTTTGGGAAGTTATGACCTTGACATCTGACCTTGACCTTGACCTATGATCATCGGGGTTATTACATAATCGAAATTGGCATCCTAAATAACCTAAATATGGATGTTATCAAACCTCTACTGCTACCACACACAGAGACATTCCAAATTATCAAGTTTGACCTTGACCTGATCAACAAGGTCATTACATAATCAAAATGGGCATGCTCAATAACCTAAGTATGGGTGATATCATGTCTCTACCTCAACCACGGGCAGAGATATTGCAAATTATCAAGTTTGAAAATATCAAAATCTCATGATATCTCAATCACTCGGACACCTGAGGCTGAGAATTTTACCACATCCTGTCCTTGGATAAGCAGGCATGAATTAAGACTTGTTTCATGTTGATCAGTTGACAATGTGGCAAGTTATCTCAAAATATCAAATTTCGTGATATTGAACGTCGATATCACCATGACCCAAACATCTCAGGTAAAAAATAATCAGCTCATTTGATTTCTAGGGTATAAAAACCAAAGGGTAGAACTTGTTTCTATTGCTCTGGGTGTTAACTGGTTATAGGAGCCGATTTGTGCCATCAGATAAGAGTGTGGTGAACAAAATATCAAGTCTGATATGATGATTACGTCAATGATGGAGGCATCTGAGGTTGAAAATGATTAGATCACTTTTTCTGCCTGTAAGTGACGCTCCTCTACGGTGGCCCATAGAGCTCATTGATGAAAAATATTTACATTTGCATTTTTTTTTCAATTCGATAATTTTTTCTTGGGGGTTTGTAAAATTTTTAGAAGTTCCCACCGCGGTGAAAATATTTCCACCGCGGTGATAATATTCCCACCACGGTGATAATATTACCACCGAGGTGAGAATATTTCCACCTCGGTGAAAATTAATTTTCACCGCGGTGGAAATTAATTTTCACCGCGGTGGTAATTATTAATTATCACCGCGGTGGAAAATAATTTTCACCGCGGTGATAATATTCCCACCGCGGTGATAATATTATCACCGCGGTGGGAACCACCGCGGTGAAAATTAATTTTCACCGAGGTGGAAATATTCTCACCTCGGTGGTAATATCATCACCGCGGTGGGAATATTATCACCGCGGTGGAAATATTTTCACCGCGGTGGGAACTTCTAAAAATTTTACAAACCCCCAAGAAAAAATTATCGAATTCAAAAAAAATTGCAAATGTAAATATTTTTCATCAATGAGCTCTATGGGCCACCGTACTCCTCTGTTGATATCTCTATTTTTAAGTTTCTGAACAGTCCACCTTCCATACTCTGCCATGTTGCAAATAGTGACACTAGGACTAATAGTGCAGAAGAGCCATCTGGTGGTGTAGTTTTCCCTGGATAGCCCCATTACTGTCTCGCGATCGGACGCCGACCAAATCGCGCGACTGAATCGGCGTCGAACACGAGATCGCGCGATCGGCCCCCGACGATGGTCGTGCGACGGAGTATGAACTAGGCTTAAAGCCTAGTTTATACTTCGACGCAAACCCTTCGGCGTCCAACACACGACCAAATCTGGACGCCGACTTCGCGGAATTGATTCATAAGCCTAGTTTATACTTCGACGCACGACTATCGTCGGCGACCGTCGCGCGATCTTGCGTTCAACGCGGACACCGTTGTGCGATTTGGTCGGCATCCGATCGCGAGGCTGTAATTACTTGAGTCATTTCATAACGGGTCGCCGTCGCTAAAGTACAATCTCGGTCATAAGTTATTAACCAGTGGATATTTGTCAATTACTCCGTAATCCCTCAATATTTTTTCACCAATTTTTGACGCATGATAGTTAGATCATTTGTCCATCATTTGGCATAATGATTTTTCTGATCAGTTGGCTGACTTGGGTTTTATCGTTGTTCGAAGTTCGCCGGTCAGAATGAGATTTTCGGAAACTCCCCAAATCCTGAAAATTTTCACCTGTAAAATCTTTCAGTGTCTGTATAGATGGATATCAGCATCAAAAATTTTCAAAATGTTTGATGTTTTAACCTAAAAATGGCAACTTTGTTGGGATTTTTGCACTGTGGTTTGAAGTCCAGTCAACAGCACTCTGAGATGACCCTCCTCAAGCTTTGCTAGACCTAATATAATAGGCATTCTTCCACCCTCTTGCCATTGCTCTTCCTAAAAGATGAATGCAGATCAGTTTCAACTATTCAATCAGGAAGTCGACCCGAATCTGATCACGCCCTATTCANTGGGACTGCAGCGCAGTCCGTACTGTACCCATACATAAACCTTGTACTAAGAGATAGAGCTTGAATTATTTAAATGAGCTATGCAGTCCCTCCCAGCAGCCCCATTGCAGTCTCAGATATGCTAATGAGGTCCTATCTGCAGTCCCTCCCAGCAGTGCTGTTGCAGTCCCTCCCAGCAGTGCTGCTGCAGTCCCTCCCAGCAGAACTGTTGCAGTCCCAAAGCAGCCCTGTTGCAGTCCCAGTTGGCCAGCACAGTGTTGTGCATACACTGACATGCTGCAATACACTGTTGAGTCTGCACACAGGTTCCTTTTGGTTGCAAGAACTTTTTTCATGTTTGGTGAATTTCTTTGTTATTGATTCTGTAATGAAATTAAGCTGTAATTCTTGGGACTTTGCTCATTTTCTCTTTCTATAAAGCACAGTGATCACATTGGACCATAAAACAGTCAACTGGAGGTGTCTTTATTGCTTTTCTCATAGGGGCCTCAATTCAAGCAATATGAAAATGTCAAACGACGGCTTGCCCTAAGTCCATGCAGTGCTATTACAGTCCCATCATGCAGCACTCTTACAGTCCCTCACGAACTACCTCTAATCGGGCAGTCCTACTGTAGTCTCATTAAACGCAGTCCCTTTGGGCAGTGCTTCTATTGCAGTCCCTATCCCTGCGGCAGCGATATTGCAGTCCCACTAGGTCTGTCTCATCAAAGAACGTTAGGGACGGACGGGAACCTAAATCAACGTCCATGGGCGCATAGTAGGGTAAATCTAATTGGCCTTTACGTGTCACGTGAAGTCCACATATGGACACCTGCGTTCCAAGTTCTGAATGGAGGCGGGGCATATAACAATGATGTTTTTTGCACTGGATAATTGAATTCAATGGCAGTAGTACAATAAGTTAGACGCGTACTGGAAATGGTCAATAAAGATCATTCCTTTGTCCGAAATTGAATTGATTATTTGGTAACGTTACCATGATTTGTGTGGGGGAACAGTAGACAAGTAATGCCCGCTGTACACGATCCCTCAAAGTTGGATGAAAAAAAATTGACCAAAAAAGATTGATCGTGTAGGCCTACGGCGGGAAATTGGATGAAATATTTTGCGTCAAAGATTGATGGAACGAGCCCTGAAGCCTCGCTGCGCGAGGCATATAAGGGATGCAGTGTCACAGCCTGTGGGAAAACAGGGGCGAAAGTATAGCCCAAAGCGTGCCAAATTGGGTGCAAATTGTTTGTGTCAGGCAGATGCAGCAAGTACCATTCCAGAGGACCAGACAGCCTCATGCAGAGCCAGCCGAGTGACCTGGGCCTACCACTGGTAAACACAGATAAGCAGTAGGACTCAGGTCATGAATAGTTAAGCACAGAATGTATAGATGGCAGAAGTAGTAACTTGAAAGCTCACAGCTCTACTTTATATAGTAGGGGGATAGAGCCGGTCCTATTTTTGAATGACGAATTGATAGAATTTGACCGTGTACGGCGGGCATGGACATCTATTGAACAATTAACCCTATTGAACAATTAACCCTCCTGAATTAGACTTTCACCATGGAGATAATTAGGATGTGTTTGTTCGCTGCTTCGCCGCCCATCACCCCCACCAATGCTGCTTACACCAGTGCGTCCACCTCTGTTGCCTCCAAGACTTGATGAAATTCTCACCAATCAACCAAATGGTCAATACGGCGGTACCCATCCCGGAGAAGGGTCATCTCCTCCACGCCAACAATGACCCTATCATCCATTCTTCGACAGTCAGTTCACCTCGACAACTACACTCCTCGCGCAGTGTCTCCTCACTCATACCTGTCGTTCTATAAACGACAGGTATGAGTGAGAAGACACTACGCAAGGAGTGTACTCGACAACGCGCTAAAACTATGTTGACCGATCATCGTCATAACTTTTTATTGTCACTCAGCCACAGTCACACATTACACCTGTTTCGTTTGCATAATAACTACTCAGTTAATACAAAGACACTCAATGTGGTTAATACCAGGCCCCGTATTCACAAAACCGTGCTAGGCTTAGTTGGTTACTAAAAATCACCAGATTGTACAGACCAATGTGCACCACTAGCAACCAACTAAGCTGGCAAGGTTTCATGAATGGACACAGGCTTTTATCAATCACCGATCGCTCGTCTATAACTAGGCCTTTCGGTATCATCGTTTTCCCTTCATTGACAGTCAACCAACGCACTCTGTCAAAAAAGCTATTGTATAGGTGGGCGTTCCTAATGTGCCTTGGTGACCACCAATCAGAAGGAGGACCTTACATTTGTATTCATCACAGCAGCGCCGCCCTGGCGATAAATGCTCGTGTAACCAATGGCATCAAAGGTAACAAACCTGGGACGTTGAATTAGGTACTTCTTAGGTTCCCGTCCGTCCCTAACGTTCTTAGATGAGACAGACCTACTGTGCAGTACTTTTGCAGTCCCCATCCCTGCTGCAGTCCCATTGCAGGCTCCTTTCCCAAAAACACAAGTCTCAGCAGTACCATCGCAGTAGGGGCTGTATGTGCAGTAGGGGCTGCACTTCCATGAGGGATGCACTGCAAACTAATTGGTCTATCAACCTTCTAAAGTCTGACAGCAGTAGGTAGTTTTGGGGTCGGACGGAACGATAGACTTTGCTGGTAAGCTCAATTTTTTTTACCTTCCTTCAAATGAGGGTACAATGTACATCCCAGATGGAGAAACTAACAGTGTAAGGTCTACGTCATCAAATACTACATTTGATTTTTGGAAAATCAATGGCACAAATCTTTGTGATCATTTCAAAGTTAAATTTTGCCCCATTTTCTTGGATGACCAATTTTAGAACACCCCACTGTCTTTATGAAGCGTCACTGCCGAATTAATCATCAGGAGCAGCCAGAGACATCATAAAGTCAGTTAGCATACATGTAGCTCTTTGATCCTCTCTTGAACCTCAACAGCAGATAAAATGACTGGATATATCTCCAACTCGGCCATCTTTCCAACCAACCCAACGCTTTGATGTATATAGTGAACTGCTAGATCTATGACCTGTTATCAGGTCACCAGAATAATATATCGTCAACCGAGAATGAACAGGGTCTCAGTGAAGTTTTAGCTTGACCCAAATTCCCTGTGCTTTTAGCCCCTTATAAGCACAGGAAGTGAGGGTCAAGTAAAAAAACACTTACACCCTGTTAATTCTCGGTTGACGATATGTTAACAGGTGCATCGTCCAGAAGTAATCTCGTTTGGTCAGACGCTACGGGCTCACACCTTCGGTAAGTCACACTCCGCGTCTGGCTCTTTTAGAGATTAACAGTCGTGAAGACCGCCTGGTGGCAGCACCGGCACGGGCCCTTCTCATTTCGCTTAGGTTTGCGGAATGTCCGCTGGAATTATTATTGAGAAAGCGTGGTGATTGGCCGGAGCCCAGTGGAGTGCCATCTAGTGGTGTTCACGGCTTTTCAGCCCCAAAAGTGCCAGTGTGTGGAAGACCGGGACGTCGGATACACACTGGGGCCGAGTGATCCCGAAGTTGCTTAATGAATTTTCTATTTTTTTCCATCTACATAACATTAATGTGTTGAGGCATTACGTTTACACCCCACAGAGGAAAAATCCATTTCGACCCCTTCAAAACGCCTTTCGAATGGGTGGAATTAAGAGGTGTGAAGTCCAGATAATTGGCCTGGAATGTTTATTCAGCTTTCTGGCTAAAGACAGACATAACGAAAACCCCATGCGTGCACAGCTTCAAATCCATACACTAGTTGAACTGCAACTTCTTCACTATATCAAAAAAGGTATTTTAATTTTTGAAAAATAACGATTTTATGGCCTTAGAAATAGCAAAAACGAGGGGGGGGGGGTCAAAATTGAACAGCCAATTCCTGGAATTCTGTGGCTCACGCTCCGGTAACTCTGAATAGAGTAACTCAGACTATTGGCTCTCCATTTCATCAACCTGCGGGCTGTGGCAGTGAAAACTTTAATGGGTTATTTTGGAATGTCACTACAAAAAAATGCCATCCATCATCTTCCAACGGTGTCGCGAAATTATCCCACCTATTTGGATAACGGCCTATCGAAATCCCCACTTGGTTTCTACCGTTGAAATTAACCTGTGCACCACCTCATTGTGAGCTATACTGGAAAAAAGAATTCAACTTCCCAAACGTTTCTATCCTTCCATAAAACAGTACACTGGATTTCTGTAATTCGTATAGACAACGGAAAAGTAGCCTTGGCTGTGTGATCTTTAAAAGATAGGACCGTCCCAAATGTATGTGATTTCTCAAACGTCGCATGTCCACTCAGCCTACAAAACATGAAAATCAGAGTTTCATGAATTAATCGGACAATATTCCTATACACATTTCCCGAAATTTAGCGGCCACCGCTCGAACTAATTGCATATCATCAAAAGAATTCAAAAATTGTGGTCAACCGTGACAGTCCCTTTTGTATGGCAATGCAAGGGGCTAAAGTATCCCCCTTAGGCATCATCACTGAACACTGAGTGCCGCATTTCTGAAAGGGTGATAAAAGTCATTGACAACGGCCAGAAAGCTTTAGCAAATTTTGAGTCAAGAGTTGAGTGCAAAGTATGACATTAGTTCATTATAAACACAATATTGGACGAAAGAGCTGTGGAAGAAACCAGATTGATGGGAACAGGGGGCAGTGGATTACCGTTGGTTGGGGTTATGTTGGAAGTGGACAATATGGGCCTCTCCTCACACCCGACAGCTTTTATAGCTGTCGAGTGTGAGGAGAGGTGTCTACGTGTTTAGCCATATACCAGCCTGTGGGCAGACCAACCCGCTGGGCAGATCATATTATGCAGATGGGGTTAAAGGGGATATCTTTACCTCACATCATAAAGGAATCAACCATAAAGGTTTAACTGCGAACGATGAACTTACTGAGGGATACACTTCATGTGTTGCCACCAGATGTCTCTCACTGCCTGAATTTTGGCTTTACGTAATAGGTACGAGCTTCAACTTTTTTTGTGGTGAAGAGCTACATGAACCTGTCAACTTGATGCTTTGAATTCCATTTCTGAGGGTAACAGAGCGATATTCAGGACAATTTGTGCTGCATGTGCAAATGTACATGTACGTCAGCCTATTCACATATGACCCTGCGCTCACATCGTTCGTGGCGTTCTCATTAATGCAGTCCTTTTGTACCATAAGATCAAGTAGTCGGAATAGGGAACCCCGATCACGCAGACCACGCGAGAATATACGCGTGGTTTTGAACTGATAGTACACCAATGCCACCTATTATTCATGACGATTCAAGGTGTGATTGGCCGTGCTTGGTGAACCGCATCTCTCGAACAATGGGCCTAGGTCAACGCTAGGTGTCTCGTCTGCTCTATCAGTAGTCATCACGTGACCAATTGGCGCTCCCCATTCAACAAAATTTGCAGCGAAGGCGCAGAAGGGTCTTGCCTATCATATGGAATAGTCAAAATTCAAGTCTGTTGAGGTTTAATGGGATATTGTCCACATTTATTAAATGCTAAATTTGTAAGTTGAACCTTTATGGTTGATTCCTTTATGCTCACATCCTTATCTTGTCTATCAAGGTCCACGGACAAGCTGGCTGTCAGGTTAAAAAAAAGCAGATGAAATGTGTGCAGATGTCAATGAAGTGATGGTACTTTTGAAGCAATTAAAGTTTGATACATCGATGATTTTAAAACATCTTGTCAAAAGCTATGCAGCTACAATCCTGAGATGCATCTATGCAAGTATATGCACTGCATATAGGCAAATCTGCAATACTTTGGGCTTTTCGGTGAAAGCAGATGAAATGCGAGATGAAGTGTTATTCGGTGGATATCCAAATTTCGCCACTATAGAGGATTTGCATATGACGCCATGCCGAAGTACACATGGTGCAGAGACGCAGCGAAATGAGCCATGCTTGCTCCAATGACGTAGTCTCGGTCGGGGATGGAACAAGCGTCTGGGATCAAACTGCAAAATTACTGTTTGGAGGCTTACCCAGTAGTCTTGACGTTAGTTGTGGTGTTGATATTTTTGGTGACTGGGAGGGGAATGTGGATGGTAGTCAGCTGCCCTGCATTCAGACAGACTTTTCACTAAAGTCTCTCTGAATGCAGGGCAGCTGACAGGGATCTGTGGTTATAAGTATTTATTAGCAAATGCAGATTTGTAGGGAAATGGAAGGGCTGGGGAGATATTCATCCTGCGAAAAAACGTTTTCAGCAAAAAAAATAAACAGAGAAACTGACACGTGAAAAAAATAAAAATTCCTATCGCAAGGCTCGAACCCGGCGCCCCGGATTCAGAGCTGGAAACTCTACCGATGCGCCAGCCGGCCACGTCGTGACGGTGGCTGCTCAATAAATGTTTATAAACATATCCCAGCTACTCAACATATTTTTATGTTAATTAAAAATGACGTTGCAAGTCAGAATAATCTTCCAAAAATCGCATTTTACAACATCCACAGGGCAAGCCCCCAGCAAATCTGTCAGCGTATCGCTACATAATGTACACATCTACGTTCACAGTCACTAAAAACGTGAACCAACCGTCCGGTATATTCCATCAGGACATTAGGTGCATATTTCCTATGAGTCCAGTTCTATTGAATGACCCGTGACAAGTCTTTGGCTAGCTTCGCTGTTGGCCGCTACGCGGCGCGTTGGGCCCTTGCGTCAGGATCCTGGTACGCTCGCTGATTGGCTAATCAGGGACAGAGCTAGTCATTCATTTCCATCCGCCGATTCCTCCCATTTGAAAATCACAATCCGGCTGCTGATTGGGCAAGAGAAGTCATCATCATGTGATCTCATCATGGCGACGACCATATAATGTCAGTTGGGTTTTCTCGATCTCGCTTTCCATACGGATACACAATTCTCCTGCTCAGACTTCAGCCTGAAATTCAACAGTTAGTTGAGGCTGTCCTGGGCGCTGTCTCAGATCACTTCGCTAATCGATTCATTGCCAGATTCAGACATTCTGGAAGGTTGTGAGACTGAGTTGAGTGAGTGAGTCTGACCCGAAATTCGCAGTTGCGCGAGACTACCATCGAACCGTAAAAATCAAGTTTGGGGCTAGACTCTGTAATGGTAATGAAAGAGTCTGGCTGCACGAGACTACCAATGACGTTACGTCAAACAATGGCTTGGCGCATTTCACGCAAGTCACGTCTCGGTCGGCTCACACCTCTGCGCCCTGTGTCCTCCAAAATGGCCGCCAAGATGACGTCATTGCAAAGCCTCTATAGTGCTATGTCTATTGTTGAATTGAAACATACATGTATTATATTGATGTGACATTTGTTCTGTGGTTGACTACTTCAGCAGTCTGGTGTAGTGAGTACAGCTTGACCAACACTGAAAGAAATTTCCTTCTCATGATGAGTACTTTAGGGTACTAACAGGTCTGTCCCTGAGATGAGTAGAAAGGTAGGTCTACTCAACATGAGATTCTATTTTGCTCATGGTGTGCAGGTAAATACTCATAATGAGGTAAATACTCATAATGAGTATTTACCTCATTATGAGTATTTACCTGCACACTATGAGCAAAATAGAATCTCATTATGAGTACCGTTGTACTCATCTCAGGTACAAACCTGTGAGTACCCCTAAAGTACTCATCCTGAGAAGGAAATTGCTTTCAGTGAACACTCCGTTTAGTAGACTGCTGCAGCATCCAGTTTAAATAGCAAGATAGTTTATGAAGCTGTAGATGATACCACTATGAACTGTTGACAAAGCAGCCATATCACTACAAAGCATCCAGCGTCTCATAACTCCTAACATCTTAGAAATCATATAACCAGAGCTGGAGATCAACAATATCATTACCTTTTGGTATTCTTCCAAACACCTGCCAAAATCCTGAGAGAATAAGACATGCCAGAAATGTTTTGATTTCCATTCTTTGTATTCTTATCCGTCTTGGTGAGGTCCAAGAAAATACTTGTATATGAGAGGAACAGGACATTCTACCTTTTTTTCCTTTCACAGTCAGCATTTCACTGTTATGCAATCCTGTTATGCTTTAGGAAAAAGTAGCTTTGTAAAATCCATGTTGTTGGTGGAACTTCCTTTGATATTGACCACGGGAGAATCCGAGATAATGAAGAGAAAAACAATCAACTGCACAAAAAAAATGAGAAACACTGTTTCTACGTCATCGAAAGAAATTAGTAAAGCTTTACAAAACCCTTAAAGCGGATTGTTCGTGTCTGTCCAAAGTGAACCAAAAATAATATAACGGGTCGTTTTATTCGTAACAACAACTGGTAAATGCATTGCGGCGGCCGCTCCGGAAACGCTGCTGTGGAATCTTTGACTCGGCACGAATAGTCCGCTTTAAGTCCAGATAAATTAACTCAAAAGAGCTACCCATTCAGTTACCCTCTCTTGAGCTTTTAGGACCAGTTGTGAGTACAAGCTGTGGAACTCAAAACTCCATTTTGACGCGCTATTACTCCACCACTGCATCCAAGTAGGCAGAAAGAAACTTGAAACAAAACGTATCATCAAATTGTCCACACAATCAGGTGAAATTCAGTATCTGCCAACTTCTTGAATACGAGAGAGCTGATTCAATTGGGCTTTTTTGTAATCAACACAACGCTTGTTAATTTCTCGCTTGCTTCCATTGAGGATGAAATTGATCTTTTGGTAAGTCTTAAACTGGTGATGGATACAGTGAGGAAAAAAAGAATTTGTTTCAGTTAAAAAATGACTTTGTACAAATTAATGAGAATCAAATCAATTTAAATGAATAACCATATCTCGTGTTCTTACTAATGACGTGAACATGTATCAAGACACCCTCTACAACATGTAAGAATGAACCTATAGCGATGGTTACACAACATAAAATCCCCGGTTTGTTTGCTGTCACACCTACATGTACACTGCCCTCCATAAGTTTGGGAACACATAGGTCAACAGGTTTTCCTAATTGCAACATATTATGCTGCCTTCTGTATCCACGGGATGAACGTGTCACAAACTCGGTTAAGTTATGTTCTCCTGATATTTCACTCACTAATAAGACCATTTTTTGCCCATCAGGGAAGTTTGTAAAAATAATTATTTTGAAAATATCAAAATCTGATATTTTCATGATATTTCTAAATTATTACCGTATCCCACAAACATTTTCCTTTCTTTTTCATAGGAAGAGAGTCTTAAACCAAAAGGTGTTATTTATGATTCACTGACTATTAGCAATAATGAAAATGAGATAATTTATAGCCATTTATCATTTTGATAATTTGCCACTTTCTTTATATTTTCAATGTAAATTATACACTTATATGATATTGAACCTCAGCTACGTTGCTTCTAATGTGCTACATAGATATCAAAGTGTCTTGATACCTCTTAGTCCCCCTTTCTATACATTTCATAATAATATCAAAATCAGCATAATCAAGGGAAACTGATATTCCATTGTATTTCGAAAATTCCTGTTAGTATGAGTTTGAAACTTTTGGTAAAAATTTATATTTCATGACCTTGAGATTTATGGAAAACAAATGCCATTGAAAAATCTTTGTGTGATGAGGTGGCAGATTAAAATCTCAACAAAATATCAAATTTCAACCTTTTGAGCATTTTGATGGGTTCAAAATTATCAAAATGTCTCAATGAGCCAAAAATAGTTTTAATAATAAGACGACACTACATGTATAAGTAAATCGTATCATAAATTGTGAGCAAATACCAGCCCAGGAAATCGGTGACATTATAGGCCAAACTTTTGGAGGGCAGTGTATGAATTGCCGGGCTTCAAGAAACCAGTGTCTGAAAAACACGGGGTTTTAAACACGGCAAGCTCGCCGTGCTGTTCGAAATCCCCGTGTTTTCGTTAGTTCCTAGCACGGCTACAGATGGCGCAGTCATTAAGTGACGTCGTTTTCGCGCCTCCGACAATGTATGCCAATACAGAAATGACCGAAGAGTCAGTGTATGCAGCACACCTGTCACCGGGCTACTTAACTACAATGAACTGGTGTGACCTCTCGCCGGACTTTTTCTTCACACGGGTTTGACACGGGTCTGGAAAAACACGGGTATTTTCGATAGGTGTAACCGTAGCTTATGTATATTCCTCGTAATTGGCCGATCTGTATGCCGGAAAAGGTGGTTTGTACAGTGTATACAATGGAAATGCCCGTGCTTTGCTATTGTTGCTTCCGCAGACATTGGTGCTGGAAAAGTAGAGGAGGTCCCTGCAGCGTGACTGATAATTTATGCACAATTTGATACATTCCAATGCTGACCGGGCAGATTGATATTTTGTGACGTTAGAAATCTTGTGATTGGTTCTATAGAAAAGTGATCCAACTGAAAATAGATACCATCAACCATATTAGATGTTTTGTCCTGTCCCCTCGCCACTCAGTGCTGGCTGTCATGGCATGTGTGTAACCAAATCGATAAGTTGTCAAAAAGGGCGGGTGACATTCAACACACATGGTCTTCAAATTCCAGTTTTCTCACCAATATATTGCATGCACCCTATTCACTGTCGACCACCGCACGACAGTATTTCGAATAACCCTCGTCAAAATGACCCTAAGCCCGATTTTTATGCATTGCATGACCGCGTTGAGCTCTTACGACTGAGCATTCCGGTAATTGAAATTGAATTTAAATTATCGACATGGAACCGCTATGATCAGCACACAGGCGAGCTACAACTGTTACTCTCGTCTTATATCGAGTTACCCATCGTCTTCTTCTCAAACCGATTCAAATTACCCTCGTCTCGAACTTGAACTTTTCACGCTATTTTCTCGGCTAATAGCCGCTGCTACGCAAATTCAGTACACTCAGTACAATTTTCTTTTACAGAAAATTGTATTACATGCTCACCACTTTTCAAGTTGGTGCACGAACTCTAAATGGGTAACAATCAATGTGACGACCGCCATTTTAACGAGGGTTATGTTGGTAAGAATTAAATTTCTAGACTTCTTTAGAGTGCGCCGTAATTTGAATGTGTAATATTAAGTAGACTAGTATAAACATCTGGAAAGTTTCTGAACGTTTCATTTGCCGTGGGGAATAGAGATATGTTTATCACTGATTATGTAATTAGTAACCAAGCCTTACAATCTGTACGTATGATAATGTTTGTAGAAAGATTTAGGCTTAAGCGTTCCGGTAGCCTGGACAGACTGACTTTGTGATGTTTAGCCCGAATTCATGTAATTGCAGACTTCCCGGAGCCTTGTTAAGACCCTTACAAAGAATCAGTGTGTACATCCTATTTACTGTTAGAAATAACCAAATAATATGTAATAGTTAAGGGGAGGAAATTCCCAACTTGCATAAAATGACACTTACAGAGAGAAAACACCAACAAGATTGACCGAATAAGCCGCGACGCCACAATCAGTGCAAGGACAAAGCCCAGAAAAGTCTCCACTTTCTTGCCCTCCTCAGGCTTGTTTACATATCCGTTCAGATTTATCTCAGTTACCGCATCAAAAACAGCTCAAGCACAAATGGCCAGTTATGCCAGACCTGTGTATCCCAACAGTCTACAAACCTATTAAAACCTGTACGGTCAATCCAGATATCCAAAATAGAGCACAAAAACACCACACAGAATGACAGTGTACATGTAAGTGAAGTCGTCTCTGAATTTCGCAAATTTTCGACCCCACCCTCAACCAGGGTCTTCCTCAAGCACTTTCCAGTAGAGATTCCAGAAGTGAATGCTGAGGAAGACCCCCGTTGGGGTGGGGTCGAACTGATGTTATTGTGCTACCACGGCTACGAACTGCTCGGCCAATTAAAAAGTGTCTCAGGCCAGCTTGGTTATGTGACGAGTGACACTGGTATTTAGTGGGGGGCCCATTTTTCTGAAACTGTGTAGTGAGACTGTACCATGTGACCTGGGCAACCAATCGGGATGCGGGGGCATGAGATAAACCGCGCTTCCAAGATCCATCTTGTGTCTTGTCTTTTTCTTCTGTTTTCCCCCTTGTAAAAGTGTCCTTTGTTTGTATTACAGGTGAGTAGAAGGGATCAGTTTGTAAATGAAGTATTGTAGAACGAGTCTGACATGTCTGAATTAGTGGTAACAGTATAGTTAAGGAGTAAAATTCATTTTAAGTGACAGCAGTAGCTGACTGTCCAAAGTTCAATGGGATGTGGAACCTGAGCAGGGCCGTGGTGTATTATAAGTTGAGTTTCTTGTAAACAAGGTTCATTTATAAAGTGTACAGGGGTGAATTCCCCTCCAGGGTGCTGTAGCAAGATATTCATGCACTGTAATGAGGTATTTTCTTGCCCAAAGTCAGGTTTTTTGGCACTTTTATACTTGGTGCCATGGTGAGTCTGGCCCAGTGACCTGGGGCCGAGGTTGAATCAATGCTTGCATAGTGCTGTGGGGTGTGCAGATCGTCCACTAGGGATGAGGTGCTTAGTTAGTTTGGGTCACCATTAGATGGCGACACCATCCGGTGGTGAAAACAATGGAATAACAAGAGTTTAATTGAGGACATTGTTGATACCAATGGTCAGTTTATTGCGACAGAAAGACATTATGGTCATAGTGGGCTGAGATTAGGGTCTATTTTGTATTACATAAAATGTTAGGAAGCATGATACAAGAGTTGTAATAGTAAGAATGATGTTGTGCGAGATAAACCGCGCTTCCAAGGTCCATCTTGTGTCTTGTCTTTTTCTTCTGTTTTTCCCCCTTGTAAAAGTATCCTTTGTTTGTATTACAGACACCCATCCCGGGGTAACAGTTACCGGTTGCTAGGTGCTCTCATTGGTCGACTCTCTCCGCGCCATCTGTTGAACAAACGCGGCGAATTTTACGAAGTTAGGCTGCTTTTCCACGAGACGTTTGCGGACGCGGTTTCGGTGGCGGGAGCGGGTGCGGGTGAAACTGCTAAAGGGAAATACGTTGGCTCGATTTTTTCCACCCGCGCCCGCCTCCTATCACACACTGATTCCCAGTGTGTGCTCGGCCAGGGCTGGAGAATTAAATCTCCACAAATCATGACATGGTCGGGGGACGGACATAGTCGGGGGACGGAGCCTAACGGGTCCATAAGGCTCAAGTAGATTATAGCGAGCCAAGTATACAAAGATGTGTCACTTCCCACCACTTGACCCGTTGTTCTCAACGTGTTGCCCGTCGAGCAGTTCATGATGTTTATACCAGCGCTCGACTCCAGCATTCTGCCTGCGCATCCCCCATATCATGACCATTCACAAGGATCAAAGTTCATATTCTGAAAACGCAGATTTTGGTCGAACAGGCAAAAAAAATCAAGTCGCACACAATACAAAATGCATCAAAACATCATTTTTTTCGTCGCAAAGAGCAAAATCCACGTCGCATTTTAGACCAAATGTGAACCGTCACTGCAAAACCAGTCGCATGTCGCTCTTTGCCTGGCAGGATGAGACCAAGTGTTTGTTAGTTTCAATACTGTCCGTCTATTATGAAATCTAAAGCAATCTATTTCTTCCATTCTCTCCTGGTGTCATCTTAGTTCGTTGAGACTCACCTTCTGAGCGACATGTGACTGATTTTGGTGTGACGGGTCACAAATGGTCGTGAACTTTGAACCATGATTCATTGAATGAAAAATTGCAGTGTAAAATGTGCATTGTAACAGACATGTATTTAGGGTTGTCTTCAAGGAAGACATCTTGGCAAAGGTGGGTTGCACTGTCTTTAGGCAGAATAAAGCATGGCGCACACCTGCGACCAAAATCATGCGACCACCGACGAGACTGGCGACACGACATCGTAGGCAACCATCGGGTGCGAGGTCGCTCGCCGACCACGCTTGCGACCATATAATTGAACCATCGGCAAACGACTCACGACCCCCGGAAGCGACTGAAGTCACCGACTATTGTGGCGTCGCATTGAAATCGTATGCGGACGAAAGTTCCATGTTTTGTTTCGGTGGACTAGTTGCAAAGTAAGTCGGTCTCTGTTGAATTTTTGGTCTCTTATTGATGCGATCGAAATTCTTTGGTCTCCGTTGGTCATTGAGATCGGCCAGTGCAACAATCTCCCAAAAACAATGTAACGACCACTCAAACGATCACACATGAGACGAGAACACGATTAATCGGGCGACCACAGCGACTGGTCGCTTGGTGCAACGATATGCCGCAGGGTAGGCGATAAATCGTGCAAATCTCCAGTCAATCTAGCAGTCGGAAGGGCAGTCTCCTAGTGTGCGCCATGCTTATGTCAGCAAGGGCATTTTTAGGCATCATAAAGTCAGTTCAATACGTACCTCTTCGGTGCATCTCTCGAACCACAGAAGCAGACAGAATGAATGGATATATCTTCAACTTGGCCATCTTTCCGATCAATCCAATACCTGGGTTTTCCCAATGAACTGCTAGATCTATAACCTCTCTCAAGTCACCAGAATATACGGTAGACGTATCGCCCTGACATTGAACAACAAATTTCTCTTTTTTTCCATCTACATAAAATTTTGTGTTTAAGTTATTTTCGAACGTTACAACAAAAAAATGCCATCCATCATCATCCAATGGCTTTGCAGCATTATCCCATCTATTGGGATAACGTCCTACCATAACCCCGATTTGGTATTGGTTCAAACTAAAATTTACAGCGCCTTGTCGTGATCTATACTGAAAAAAAGTATTCAATCTCCCTAACTTTTCTATCCTCCCATAAAACAATATACTGAATTTCTGTGATTTGAATAGACCTTTATAAGGTATAGCGGCCTTGACTGTGTCATCATTAAAAGATAGGACCGTACCAAATTTGTATGATTTTTCAAACGTCGCATGTCCACTCAGCCTACAAAACATAAAGATAAGAAGTTTTTAGGAATTCATAGGACAAAATTCCTATCAAAGACATCGACAGCATCGTGAAAGCTTTTAATGATATTGAATTGAGAGCCGAGTGGCGTGAGGATGGCACTACTTATAGACAATAGCTACGGTTACAGCTGTTCAAAATACTCTTGTTTTTTCCAGATCCGTTTCAAACCCGTGTGTAGGAAAAGCCCGGCGAGAGGTCACACTACTTATTCATTATACCTGTAGTTAAGTAGCCCCGCCACAGGTGCGCTGCGTGCACTGACTCTTCGGTCACTTCATTTTTGAGTGTATCCTCACCAAATGGTAAACACACTTGCATGAACTGATCGTGACCTTAAGTGAATGTCTGGTCAATTTCATCTTTTCTTCAATAGCTCAATGTATTGCCTTATGTTGATCAGACAATGACATAATTCCTGGTCATAAATCTGTGAGCACCTGTGCACTGACCTGAGTTATTGGCTTGTGTCCAGTGGTGCGGGTGAAAAATGGTTAGGCCACAGTAAAAAGTTTAAGTTTCTTGACACTTGGTGAGGATACACTCAGAAATGAAACTTTTTTGTTTCGGGATTAGAGGGTGAAAGGATTAATTATTCCAAAAACGCTTCGGCACGTTAGAAAAACTCAATCTAAACTTTTCATTCACTTTGACAGATCCAATTTTAACCCTCACATTTCCGTGCGCAAAGGACTTTCAATTTTTCAAAATTCAAACTGTCGCTGCTCATTGAAACGTGAAGTGTAAACAATGACACTGGTATCATTCGATGCAGAATCATGTCCTCTAAAACGGGATATAGCCAGTTATGCCAAAAGGGTGAATGTCGTCCTGGGTAACCCTTTAGGGGTACCCAGGACGACATTCACCCTTTTGGCGCCAGTTATTCAAAACTCCCCTCTATGTTTATTTTATGATGATTTTTTCGAGAGTCTAGTTTTTTCTGATACACCCTGTATAGAGAATACCCATTTCGATTATACAATGACCTTGGTGATCAGATATCAAGGTCAAGGTCAAGGTCAATCACGGGATGAGTTATTGGCATGAGATCACGTTCTATGGGCCTCACCGTAATCCATCAATCAATATATCCTGATCTATATCAATCTCTATCAACGTGCCTTGATCTCTAAGAGCCCATAAGTGCGCAGCCCTTAAATTTATAACCATCGTTCATGTACCGGTAGACATGCACCTGTGCATCGGGAACCATACGACATTTACAATGTCATCTTGTTTGGCACACGTTGTTGAAGGCGCGAAAATGAGGTCATTTAATGGGTGCGCCATCTGTGTAGCCATGCTAAAACCTAACTGGGGATTTTGAGGTCACAGTTAATGAATTTCGCTCGCCAGACCCGTGCTTCGAAAAAACATGGCGAGCTTGCCGTGTTTTCAGACACGGTTTTCTTGAAGCCTGGCAATTCATAGCTAGCGTCCAAAGTAGTCCAAAGTACATGTACTCAACACGAGCATGATTTTTTTTCAGCGTAGGTGTGACCACAAAAAAACTGGGGATTTTATGTAGTGCAATCACGGCTAATACAGGGTTATATCTAGGATTTCAGAAGGGCACGGTGCAAACTTTTTGAAAAGGACACTTCAAGGTAGAAAAGGGAATTTTCATTCGCGACGTTTTATTGAGTTTGAGGATGCAACTTAGTATGGTAACCACGGTAACCATCTTGATTAGGCCGAATTTGATTGGATGTCATGCACTGAAATATAGAGGGCGCCACAAAGAATGACCTTGACCTTTGAAGTGACCTTGACCTCAACTAGTCCCAAAAGAGGGCGTTACTCTATCATCTTAGTTCCAAATTCCACCGCTAGGGGTGCAAAGTCGCGGATGATCACTCGGGAGTACTCGGGCATCTTCGGAATACTTCGGAAATGTTCGGCAATTTCCGGTTTTTCGGCCATAACTTTTTTGTCTTTGATCGGAATCGATCGGAATCTTCGATGACGTCATCACTGACCTTTGACCTTTCATACTGACCACTGACCTACTTAAAAAAATGACAGGAAGGAAGAGGAATCATGGGTCCGGACTATCTATTTTCGGACTGACGCATATTCTGAGCTTGTGTACACCACTGATCATGTCAGTATGAAAGGTCAAATGTCAGTGATGACGTCATCGAAGATTCCGACCGATTCCGATCAAAGACAAAAAAGTTATGGCCGAAAAACCGGAAATTGCCGAACATTTCCGAAGTATTCCGAAGATACCCCAGTACTCCCGAGTGATCATCCGCGACTTTGCACTCCTAGCGGTGGAATTTGGAACTAAGATGATAGAGTAACGCCCTCTTTTGGGTCTAGTTGAGGTCAAGGTCACTTCAAAGGTCAAGGTCATTCTTTGTGGCGCCCTCTATATTTCAGTGCATGACATCCAATCAAATTCGGCCTCATCAAGATGGTTACCGTGGTTACCATACTAAGCTGCATCCTCAAACTCAATAAAACGTTTTAAAAAACTCCCGCCTTCGTCAAAAGTTGAGAGTGGAAAGATGCTAATCAAACATTTTATTTATATGGCCTTACACGTGCGAGGTCTAACTAATCATCTTGGGAGTTCTCGATTTCTTCATTTCTTTATTTCTCTGTTTACCAATACCCGTATACGAGTGATGTCACTCAGGTAGCTAGACCAGCTCCAGCTGTTCCCTCCAGGTGGCAGTAGTGCTCGACGGGGAGGGACCAGCCCCAGACGAAGTATTTTCGTAATCACATCCGGGTACCCGCACCCCGGCGATTCTGGGCGCGCATACCCGGATGTAATTCATACACAGAGCTATTCGTTAAGTCAGAGCATCCAATTCAGCTCCTATATATGTCGCTGGAACGCTGATAAAAATACAGAAAATTATTAAAATTTACATGTAAATATGTGTCATAAAGTTCGATAAGACTAATTTGAGACATTGTTATTGCGGTACGCTAAGAAATACTTATGGTGCGTTTAATCGATGTCTGTGTGTGAGCGCCACCTGTGGTGAGATGTTGGAACTCTTAGCATAACCAGAATGAATAGTCTGGGACAGACTCTGATCCAAGCGTAGGTAGCGGAGCGAGATCAGAGGCTGGCGGTGCGAGATTATCAGGTAGCGTGTTCAATACCGCCCCAGACCGGTGGAGGTCGGTTGGCATTTACATGAGAGAATAACCGGCCTGCACCTACCTCCGCCTTTCCGAGACACACTCGGCGAATTGAACTGGCCCGAGGAAGGTGGAGGTCAGTTGTTTCGCTTTTACACGGGGAAAAGTAACCAAACCCTCCTCAATCCGGAACGCATCCGCACCGTGTAAAAAGGCCTAGAATGACTTGCGGCAATGCAAGACAGCCTCTTTAACCTGGTGGGTCTGATGGAGTTCAAAGGGGATATGCTTACCTCACATCCGTATCTCGTCCATCAAGGTTCACGGACAAGCTGGCTGTCAGGTAAAAAGAAAGCAGATAAATATGTGCCGATGTCGATGAAATTCTGTTGACAATTGAAGCGTTAGAAGTCAGATATGCAGTGATTTTTCGTGCCAGTTCCGTGTTCTGTACTGATGAATGAAACTAGGGGAAAGTGGTACAATTCTAGCCCCTGGGTATATCCCCATGCAATGCTGGCCATTTTTGCACTCAGGGGCTAGAATTGTACCACCTTACCCTATTGAAAGTGAGTTAGGAGTGGAGATCATGTGTTACAGCGTTCAGGCGTGTTGCATGTACCCGGCAAACGCGACATGTTTTCAAGTCTGTTTAAAAACATGCTTCAGTATGTTGGTAGCACTAATCTTTTGCGGCATAAATTAAATTAAGATGAGACAGGAAGAACCGGAGTTTGAAGACGTCATTACCTTTTGGTATTCTTCCAAATGCCTGTAAAATCCCAAGAAAATAAAACATGCCAGAAATGTTTGGATTTCCATTCTTGGCATCATTATCCATCCTCGCGAAAATACTGATATATGGGAGGAACAGGGCCTTCTGCCTTCCCCCTTTTACATTCAGCATTTCACCGTTATGCCATTGGCAGGATAGATTGCTAACCAACGTGTAAGCTTTAAAAGGAAACAGAAAAGCTTTCTAGGATTGTTCTTCGTAGACCTTCCTTAATTGACTGTGAGAGAATCCAAGGTACTGAGCAAAAGCAAATAAAATACACAACATATTAAAAAATCAGTTTGTATATTTTGTACGTTGTCAAAAGAAATGGGTAAATCTTTGGAAAACCTTCCTGGTGAACTCAAGGAGCTTCCCATTCAGTGCCTCACTTTGACCTCTTAGCTCGTCTTGTGAGTAATGCGGTGAACTGACCGAATTTTGTCGCCCACTTTACCACTGCACTCCCAAAAGGTATTGATATTGAGGGATTCCTGCCAAGAACTGTGCCGCGTGCATCCAAGTAGGCAGAAAAAATATTGTAACAAAACATATCATCAAATCGTGCACACAATCAGATGAAATTCGCTATCTCACAACATCTTGAATAGGATGGAGCTGATTCGATTGGGCCTTTTGAAATCAACACAAAGCTTGTTAATTTCTCACATAAAGAAATTGAGTTTCTAGTGAGTCTTAAACTGATGATGGATACTTAACAGTGAAAACAACAAGAAATTTTCTGTTTAAAAATTAATGAGAATCAAATCGATTTCAATCAATAACCATATCTCGTGTTTTTACTTGACATGAAGATGTATCAGTAAGACACACTCTACAACAAACCTGTGTATACATGTATTCCTCGTAACTGGCCAATCTATATGCCAGAAAAGGTGTTTTTTTGTGTATAGAATGGAATTGCCCGTGCTTTTTTACTGTTGCATCCACAGAAATTGGAGCAGGCAAAGTAGAGGAGGTCCCTGCAGCGTGACTGTTAAGTGATGCATAATTTGATACATTCCAATGCTGATTGGGCAGATTGACGTTTTCTGGTTGGTTCTGTAGAAAACTGATGTAGGGCCGGCGCGGCCGGGGGGGGGGTATTTACCCCCTNAACTGTTCAGCAAAATCAAATGGGGAAAAAAGATCATTATTGTTTGTGTCTCAGAGTGAAGGAAACTGACCTCAAATTGCATCTCACAGCTTCAAATTTTCAAACGTTTTCTGGGGAGGACCCCCAGACCCCCCGCAAAACCGGCCCCTTCCGCGCTGGAACGCGAAGCCGCCCACTTGCGCTGAGCTTAACTGCTTAAAATGCCCCCTTACCGAAAAAAGGGTAGCTACGGCCCTACTCTAGTTCTGTATGTAGTAACTGCCCCTATTGGTGGTGTACCCCCTCAATGGAAAAGAGGCCGCGCCGGCCCGTAGTCAAGCAGAATGCCCTCCTTAGCCAAGCAGTTGCTACGGCAAGTAGAGATTCGTCACTCAGATGACAGAAATCCTAAATTACCCCAGTGTGTGCTAGCCAGGAGCTGGAGATATCAAAATCTGGACAAATCCTGATGTGGATGGGATACGACGTCAACACAAACAGTTGCCAGTAGCTGTTCCCCCAAATGAAACGTATGAGGTATTTTGTTATGTCCACTAAGTGCTGGCTGTCATGGCATGTGTGTGACCAAATCGAAAAGTTGGCAAAAAGGGCAGGTGACATGCAACACACATGGGCCCGTATTCTAAAACTCTCCTTTAAATAGGCCTAAAATACACATTTATATAGGCTTCTTTTATTGAGGAGTTTCTTTACTACAAAGGCTCCTTTTATTCAAGAACCACACTTTAACTTCCTTTATGTTAAGGTCGTCCTTTACCACAA
This sequence comes from Notospermus geniculatus, assembly GCA_002633025.1. Lineage (NCBI taxonomy): Eukaryota > Metazoa > Nemertea > Pilidiophora > Heteronemertea > Lineidae > Notospermus > Notospermus geniculatus. The sequence goes on from NMRB01004166.1 coordinate 27,356, forward strand.
AGTTGGTAAAAGGCAGCCTTTAAATAAGGAACACTTTTTCTAAGGCCTGCTTTCCATTAGGCTGGGTTTACATAGAGCCACACGAAACACGATCACTCGACACGGTACGTTGACGTACGCGTGTGTTGGTGAACTGACAATGGAGTTCCCAATCTGCCGTTTACATTCGTCTATAAGCGTGGGGTTAGGCCTACGTAGAGAGTGGAGTATACAGTGTGTTTTTAAAGAAAGGAAACCGAGATTAATTTGTTAATTTCTTGGACATCGCTAAATATTTTGGAAATTGGCAAGTACCATTTGTTTCCTAATGATGTCCTCTTTCTTATGACACCAAGAAATCCAATTTACTGTCACAGATGACTGAGCACGAAGCACTTCAATCAACCACGTCAAAACTGGTCTTGCACCAGATTCACCGCAGCCTAACTAAGACAATTTTCATACCTAAAAAAGAAGGAAGACCAGTGTGTCCTTAAAAAAATTTTTATTCAATGATTTAACATTTGGGTGCTTATTTCTGTCCCAACCTAACTCCAGTGTCCTTCGACATGCCCCCCCCCCATTCCTTTCAACACAAACTTCAGCTCAACCACTCTGTTACCACAAAAACACGCTGCTCAGTTGTACGTTGCATTTTGCTGGTCTGAGAAAATGAACAACCTTTCCAACTTATAAGAATTGTGAAATGTGTAACATGATAGGATTGCATAATTTGGAAGCCCAACAAAAGCCCTGCAATGGGACGACAAGGTTCATTACCAAAACATATATCTGGTGCAAGACCAGTTCTGACATGGTTGATTGAAGTGCTTCAGTCATCTGTGACAGTAAATTGCATTTCGTGGTGTCATAAGAAAGAGGACATCATTAGGTAATAAATGGTACTTGCCAATTTCCAAAATATTTAGCGATTTCCAAGAAATTAACAAATTAATCTCGGTTTCCTTTTTTTAAACACACTGTATACACGTTTTGAAGAGAACGAGCACGCTCGTTCTTTCAGGCGTGGGCTGACTTCGTGGGAAGATCTTGCGTTGTTTCAAAGTACGGAGATGGGCATTTTAGGATGTTTCCCCATCAAATATCACATCTTTTCTTATTTGTATCACGAGATGCATAATACCGAATGAAAATAATGCCAAAATTCGAGGCACCGTGTCAAATGATAGACACACGATGAAGGCCTATGTAAATCGCCGTGTTGGCGTGTCGTAATATCTACGCGTACCGTAGCGTGTCTTCCGTGTATCGACACGCTCTATGTTAACCCAGCCTTAAGGCCCGAACCCACTGACGCGTTTTCCCGCAGCGGGAAAACGCAGCGGCAGAAAATGCTTTGTTAAAAGGTAGCAGACCGAGAAAATAACAAAGAATTTGTCGGGCAGTGATGAAACCGCGACGGCAAAACGCGACAGTGGGTTCAGGCCTTTAGAGCGCTTTCGTGCTCAAAAACGAAAGCATTGTTTGTTTCCGCGCCGTTGGTCACCGCGCGGAAAAATACAACGCTTTCAAGCGTTTTCGCGCACGGAAACGCTCCAATGGAAAGCAGGCCTAAGGCTCATCTTATGCTTGCAAATTATCTGTAGTACCGTAACAGGACGATGTCAATTTTCTTGAAACGACCCAAACGCTGCTAATACCCCCATTCGTTTTGGACGGGACAGGACGTTTTGAGAACTACTTCAGTGTGACAGGCCCTTTAAGGGCCTGTCACACTGAAGTAGTTCTCAAAACGTCATGTCCCGTCCCGAATAATCGCAAAGCAGGCTAGAACGTGCAACCCTTGGCCAAATAATGCTTCGATGTTCTGGAGCACCATTCCCGTCCATGAAGTTCGTAAAAAGACTGTAAAAAGTTTCGTCCACTCCGTTCGAACACAGTTTGAGCCCGTTCGGCAAAAAATTCAAGAACGTACTGAGAACTAGCTCAGCGTGATTGGGGTAGTACAGACATGAATTTCGGGCTGTCCTGGCAAGGTCGTACTGGGTGTGTTTCAAAAATTGTTCCGTCCGATAGCAGAAAATTTTCACCATTCTTTTGTCTGCTAAAAGACTGTTTCTTGAAACTCTACAATATTCATGTCAGATCTAGGTATCATGGAGCTCTAAATTATCCCTCATGGAAAGGCAGTACCATTGCAGTCCATTTACAGTTCCAGAATGCAGTACTGTGCAGTACCATCTGCAGGCCTAATGCAGTGCCATGGGACTGCAGCGCAGTCCGTACTGTACCCACACAATATAAACCTTGTACTAAGAGATACAGCTGGAATTATTTAAATGAGCTATGCAGTCCCTCTAAGCAGCCCCATTGCAGTCCCAGATATGCTAATGAGGTCCTATCTGCAGTGCTGTTACAGTCCCTCGCAGCAGTTCTGTTGCACTCCCCCAGCAGTGCTGTGGCAGTCCCTCCCAGCAGTACTGTTGCAGTCCCAAAGCAGCCCTGTTGCAGTCCCAGTTGGCCAGCACACTGGCATGCCACAATACACTGTTGAAACTGCACACAGACGACTCAGCAGGCTCCTTTTGGTTGCAAGAACTTAGAATTCTTACTGGGTTTATCCTCGATCTTGCACTGGTGAAGTTTTATATCACAAATTCTGCTTACATATCAAAATGGTGTTCAACATATCAACATTGTGATCAAGTGTCCTGAGTTGTCCAGCTTGAGAAATTTCAGTTCTGAGATTGAGTGATCTACCCTTCTCTTGAACCAAAACAACGAATGGTCGTCATTTGTGACATAGTTCAAGATGGCAATGCACATGAGGCGAGGCATTGTTACAACAGAAGGCGCTCCTGCCTCGCACCAATCTGTTACGCCGTGCTCATAGGATTGTGGGAAATCAAGATGGCGCCGGGTGATTGACAGCGAACTACTCGGCTTGGCTGATCATGTGATCCCTCGATCCCCGTAGTTACTAGGATCAAAATACCTACAAACCTCGCTTATTATGATAGTTGTTACTTGCCATACAATTATTCACAAAAAATCTGTAAATATATTTGCATTAAACAAAGAATGTTAAGCCAGTCACTTGGGACTTATTTTATTCCTACGCTGTGATGAGGTCGCGGACGTACACGTCGGCCAAATCTGGCCGATGTGATGCGTTCCACGGCTACACAGGTCTGTGCATAAGCAGTCTCACCGCAAGCAGTCTCGCGCAGCCTGTGTGTACACAATGGAGGCGAGGTAGAAGGGATGCTGTCAGAGAAAATGAAATTGCGGCCTTTCGTGAGGCACAGCGACAACCCCAGAATTGGAGACTTTTCTGCCGTTAGAGGCCACCACTAGTTAGTGGTCCCAGAATGTCATGAAATTTGACGACACATAGAAGGTTCTACCTCGGCTAAAACACGTATTGAGGCTGGCATTTCTGATTTATCGACGTAAAAAGCTGCCTCTTGCTCAATTTCATCATGTAAATACATGTAGTCAAATCAACTATTCTCTCTTCAAGACCTACTGCATGTCCCTGTATAACTACCAGCTGTGGACTTGACGCTACCCTACATGAACCGCCTTTGTACGGTCTGGAGAAAATGCATTGGACGTTTCATGGGGGTGTCGTCAAGGATGCATGGCAGCTTGTTGCCTATCATTATTGATGATATCGACATCTGTTCTCTTTTTGTCAAACGTGTGCTAAAATTCCTTCGTGCCATTTGTAAATTCTGACAACTCCTTTAATAAGATTTGTGTCACTCTGATAAGTAGAAAGTCAATTTCCAGAAAAAATGGAAAGTCAAAAAGTCAATTTCTGGAAATTGACTTTTTATTTATCATATATTGTGTGTCGATTTTTGTGCTTTCCTTCTCTTTGGATTTGTGCCACTCTGACATTGAATGGTAGTCGGTCTGCAATATGCAATAGTTTGAAATTCATTTGTAATAATAAGTATGGTGTAAATAGTGAGCATCTTGTTCGAAGTTCATTCACTTACATTACTTTTTATCAAGCTGTAGATGAAGACATTAAACGAAATGGGATCAAGTTAGAGAATTGATTAGAATAAGGGATGGTGGTCTTGACCTTTTAGATCCGGACGAAATATGTGAGATTATTCAGTTCATTTGTAGAGTTAGATCTCAATCTGTTATTCTTTATACTGAGGTGAGATAAATTTCTTGCACTTTCTGTGTATATTCCTTCCCTTTCGTGTCGAATATGTACGAAATAAACACGAATAATATTAATTGTGGCACTCACCGGTATAATGATTGAGAATGACTCCCGCTTTATTGCTTGGCGGACACTTAAAAACTGGGCCATGTCGAATTAGCGGAACCAGCGGAACTTGAAGGAAACATAATGCTGTTTTTTTTTAAAATAATAACTGCACTGTTGAAATCGAATTGTTAGGCGCCGAAAAAACTAGGTCGACGATAGGCCTAGGCCATGTAGGCCTACCGGTAGCCTAGCTTTGGCATAGCATGCGTGGGGCCTACATGTAGGTCTCAATCCGCACATCATGACTGCAGCCGCGTGTTGCTTAGCAACACCGAGTCGCGTGTTGCTTTCTGTCAACAGCTAAACGAAGCAACAACGAGTCACGTGTTCGTTCTATCGGCTGCAGACCAGGTTCCGCTGGTTCCGTTTTTTCCGCTGGTTCCGCTAATTCGACATGGCCTAAAAACAGAGAGATCGGTCTATCAAGTATTGGAGAAAGTCATTCGTGAATGACCGTAAATTTCCGATTATTAAATACGTGTAGGCCTACAGTATATAAGCATGGGGCAGAAGTCAGCATGTGATTTCTCAGTGTTAGCCTCATTTAAATAGAGCGGAGCCCCAAAAACGTAGCCGTATACTGCCATTCAGTGCTGTCACCCACATAATCAACCTCTTCCCCAGGGGTCGTTCGCTTACTCACAATATGGCGGACGCTGACTAACCCCTGGAATCAGCTTTGGTTTTAAGACCAAGATCTTTGTCTTATTCGTGCTTTTTAAAATATTCTCCTTTACAAAAAAATCATCAAACCTGGATATAGGTAACCTTTTGATTTGATCCAACATATTTGGAAAATTTGTTTGGGTATAATTCTTTGATATATTTGGGGTTGGTGAAGCGCTGCCATATTGTCAGAAAGCGAAAGAACCCTGGGAACGAGGTTGCCACATAATTGGTATGGATGAATGGAGAATCTTCCTAGAAGCAAAATGAGACCACGATTGTCCGATTCGGTTCAGTTGTTTTGATTCTAGAGCCATTTTGTGAGGCAAAGTCAGCATGATTGATTTTCCAATCAATTCCTCGCACTGATTGTGATGAATACACAAAGAGACCCTCTCCTCTTTACAGTACTGCATCCCGTACTCGTCGCCTACACACTTTTACTTGCATCATTCATTATTACATAGCACCAAAAATATATAACACCAAAAATATACAACTCGAAACCTGCAAATGTAGCTACTTTCTTTCAACAAACAACGCTATCAGCCCAGCATTTTCTTGTGATTTCTATATGTTAATCGAAAATTGAAGTCTTTTCCTACCACATGAGACTTGTCTGACGAGTCAGTTCCCCGAAATAGGTGAGATACAGGGCTCCAAAGTCAAAGTTGTTTCGGCTTGTTTTCGGCATTTCGTGCAGCCCCCTTCCCGACCGATCAGTTTACTTGCTTGCCGTAAGATGGCACTCTAACGAGATCGCCAACTCTCATTGGTTGTGTTACGAGGCTTCACTCCAAATATGGAAAAAGCTGATCGTCAGCGCCATCTGCTCAGAGGACATGAACTATATCGCCCGGGAAGGATGGTGTACGCAAGGAGAAATGGGGCTTGAAGTGNACATTGTTTTTTGATGGCTTTGTATCGAGCTTAAGGTCGATCTATAGTCATTGGGTTTCCCCCAGACAGGCGCATTCCAAGCGACCCACTGGCGTGAAACTGAATGAATCATAATGAATAATAATTGCCTCTACTCTGTCCGTCAGTTTTAGGCCGCGTTAGCGATGAAATAGATTTAATTGTTGTCGGTCAATTATAGGCCTTGGCATTCAATGGTCTGCTGATTTGCGCACGTAATATTTGGAAACGCACTATAGTGAACGTGCGTTGCAAATAGTAAACAAACCCACGTGAAGAATAAAGTTTCAAAATTGCGAGCAGTTTTTCTCCCACTTTTAGAAACATTTTTCAAACTTTGAATCCAAGACACAGAATAGCACAAAATTGACACACAAAATGATAATAAGCAAGAAGTCAATCTCCAGAATTCACGAATTTTCGACCCCAACCGGGGTCTTTTTCAAGTGGAACTTTACAATCTGAAACTCTAGAAAATGGAAATGTGTTGTTCACCAAATGGAGCTTCTCCGTATAACAGCCGATTTGGGGTTTTTGAAGTAGATGTCCGCGAAATTCACGAAACAGAGAAAATTTTGTGGAGTAAAAGTTGAATTTTGTTAATTAGCATATTTTTTAAAAATCTGCGGTTATACCGACATGCGCTAGGTATGGCTGTGTCTTTTCCAACAGAGTTTGCTTCGATGCGACATAGCATGCTGACGCAAAATTGCTCAAGGAATTTGTTTCGGCCTTTCCAACAAAGTCATTTTTCTGGGCAATCCGGAAATATGATACAATTATTTAGGGTGAAAGTTCACTTAGATGTTTCATACGTAACCTACCGTACCAGAATTTTTTTTGTAATCATTGTTATCAATGAAGTATCACGAGTTTAAGTTGGGCAGTTCGGCGCAACGCAATGGGTATAGATCGACCTTAAACTTATTGCGTGGTGTCGCTGCGGGTAAGGGAAGGGGTAAGGGTAGATTTGGGGAGCAGTAGCATGACTACGGCCTGTGTAATATTGTACGATCTGTATGAAGAAAAATTCCACAGCAGGCAGCAAGTCCCGGTAGCACAGCCGGGGACAGTCGAAGTTGTTGCCAGGCTTATCCCGAGCTAGTCCTCTCTCGAACCAAACGCTATCATGAGCAGTAGATAAAATCCACGTTTCTTCTGACCGGGCATTAGGATCATCAACAAACGGCCATCCCTGGTGAGAAAGTAGTAAAACTGCTTTCTCCCCGATAGTAGCTGTATGTGTTGGACAAGTTCGCATACAGACATTTCCTCTTCCTCGTTGATCTCAATAACAACTGGAAGCTTATTTCTAAGAGAGTGTGCCCGGAAAATATCAATAGAAAATTGCCAGTGTCGGTGTCCCATATTAAATCTGTCAACTTCTCAAGACGCGCGTTTTTGTAAATGAAGACTTTGCGGGGTTTATAGCTTAATTCCTTCAGGAATAGGATAAGATTAACTACGTTTACCCTGCCTGTTGGCATCGCTAAGATAATATTGCCAGTCCTGTCGAAGGCGTACATATCGAGCTGATGCAGTTCTCCATGTTTCTGAAACCGTCGTCCGTTGATTAACAGCAGGCTATTCGCTGGATCTTTCGTAAGAAATACATCGTAGATCGTTAAGCTGTAGGAGGTCACCGAGTTCTTAACATTGCAAAGAACAAACACGTTTGTATTACCATAAAAGAATTCCAAATTCACAAGAGTAGGCCTACTGGCAACTCTTTGCATGCACAAATCCGTCTTGGGAATCGAAAAATCAGAAATGATTCTACCTCGCATGTCCATTAAGGCCTTACTTCCATTGTATACATCATGAAGGATAGTATAATCTTTATAGTTCCCGCAACACATTATATAGGAATGGAATGCTGGCCCTTTCATCAGCATTTCAGTATCAACGCGGAAAAATGACAGTGTCGTTTTAAATATTTGACTTTTGTAATGACCAGACACTCTTTTCCCCCAAACTAGCGTATTGCTTGCAGTTTGAAACCAAAACTGCGTGTACAGTGTGGGTTCCAAAACGATTCGCCGTTTCATTTGAAATTGAACAAGTTTTCTCTGCTGAAATTTAATGTGCCACTGCGGAAGTATTCGACGCCAAGCACTTGTTGTGTGCGCTACTTGAATCATTTACAGTACCGGGTAACCGGTTATGGTTTACAGTAGAGTGCCACTAGTGTTACACTCGTCCCCAGCGTTTAGCTGGCCGTAGGTATAGACCCACTAAACACTGGCATGAATGGCACCAAAACTGATTTATAGTCAACAGATGGCGCTGTTTGACGAGATATCCAATCACAAGCCGTCATCACGGGTTTAGCCGACGCCGGAGTAACACACTTTCTGATTGGCTATGATATGTTTACGAAATGTACACTGTGTATTCATACTTTACGCGATTGGGAAGTCAACAAGATCAACGCCGTTTGCAAATATGAGCAATGTTGTCACGCACCTGTTGGTCTGCCCCCACGTTTTGGACATTTTGAAGGGTATATAATCCAGTTGCCTCATGAAAGCTGCCGAGAATCACTTATTTGGTCCGTTTTACTGGCGAGTATCGCGCAGATTCCCCGAATCGACAGCGAGCGCCGTCTGTTGGTCATAAGTTGAGATTGGCGCCAACAATGGTAGTTTCTAAAGCTGCTTTTCCACGCGGCGTTTGCGGGCGCGGAATAGGAGGCGGGCGCGGGTGGAAAAAATCAAACCAACGTATTTCCCATTAGCTGTTTCACCCGCACCCGCTCCCGCCACCGAAACGGCGTCCGCAAACGTCTCGTGGAAAAGCAGCCTTAAGGCCCGTTTCCACAGAAACGGTAGCGTGAGCGTTTTGACGCTTCGCCCATTGTTTGGAAGCAGAGCGGCGAAAAATAACAAAAGATTTGACGCATCACTCAGCGTGAAACGCGTCTGTGGAAACGAGCCTTAAGCGCGGATAACGCAGTTGGTAGCGGTTTGAAACTGCCGGGGGAGTTTACACTAGTGTATGCACAAGGCATACACCATGAATGCCTAATTAAGTTAAACAGTCTTGTCGAGCAAGCAGATAAATAGATCACGATCAACCTCGCCACCATGTAGCACCGTGCTATACTTTGTACATTGATCGCACGCTGTACCCCTATAAAGGAGGTTGTCTAAAGGTACGACATACATAATAGAGAGGTTGCGCAGAGGACCGACTTCGACTCCCGACTTCAACAACGAGAATGAACCGCCTTGATAAAAACGATTTGATAGAACTTTTCAATTCGTCATGCACCATAAATTGAAGGCAGAAAAATGTGGCCTTATAATTCGGAAGTGCGGATAAATAATGAATATTGTTGAATATCGTTATGACTTGAAACACGACTATAATATTTGCGATTTACGCCGCGCACTTCCGATTACGAGTCAAAATTATTCTGCCACAAAGTTATGACATTTTACGATTTGCAAACGTCAATCAAATCTTTTTATCATGGATGTCAACAGCGGACTGCAATTCATTCTGGTAGTTGAAGCTGGAATCGGAGTCGGAAAGCTGCGCAACCTCGCTATTATTACGTCCGCTTAGCGAGCAGTTGATCGTGGGTTTGACACCAGCCTGGGCCTTACGGGATTAATCATCCCTTGCTCTTCACGTCCATCGCCTGGGACCACACGCCGAGGTGCCTTGTGCTCTGTACCTCTGCAAGGTAAAGGACCCATCCAAGAAAGGAGAAGGCCTCTTGCCATGTAATTACCAAAGCCAATAATGTACTGGCCTCGGGAAAAATGCACGTAAAGCTTACCATTAGAATAAATAATAAAATATAAACTTGAGTCCCGGCAACGAGGCGGTCAGTGGGCCGCACGTATTTGCTTCGCACATGATAAAGACAGCAGCTGTGTGACTTGAACGAGAGAAAGTTACACATCTTGCAAGTGGAACACGAAGCGCAGATAACTGCGCACTCCACCATCGACGTGATGAAATAACACAGGATTGATTGTTCACTGGGAACAATGAAGGTTCTTTTGAATGTTAAGCCAAACTTAGTAGATTCAGAACTCGCGATCAAGATGATTTCTATGAAGATATGGGTACTGAAAAGTGTCATTCTCCCACATATATTCCAGGGGTATATTATACACATGTTATCTATGTTACGAAACCGTCAGCAAAATCTTCTTGTCGGTGATCGGCGAATGGTGTCCCCGTCTGTTAAGTGATCGTTAGTTCCACGACTGCCATCTGTTGTTTGTCGAAAGAATCGCCAGCAAATTCGGCCATCCTCCATAGGAAAGATAATATGTCGTTTCTGATATAGGAACTCCGAATAGAATAGCCTAATCCCTCAGTAAAAATACCGTAACAGAGGATCTATTGTACCAGATGCAAGCTTTAGGTGAGGTAGGTAATGATACAGCAAAAAATACGAGCGCGGGAACCAACTTGATAAGACTGGTGTCCTGTCCAACCCAAACGTAGCCAGTGGTAACACCTGGGCTAGACTGATACCATGACGAAACCTTAGCTAACAAAAATGGTCACCATCACTTGAGAAGTTCAACATGGTGTCGTAGCGTTACTAACCCTTCATCAAAGTAAGGTACCATGCGTCAACTCATTCTTTCATGCGTGGCACATTCTCAAGGCCTAATTGGTACCTTAGATCATTCAGATAGATAGATTAGAACAGTCTTGTCGAGCATGTATAACGAGGTTCCCTAAACGTCAAAGGTTCCGTCGGCCGCCACGAGATACAAAACCTATTGCATAAACGCACAGTGGTGTTTAAATAAACTGAACTGAACTGCACAATATTTACATAAGCCTGTACTCATTATTATGATTTCTCTCAGACCCTCCGCTGGCGAGCCAACTAGCTCTCTTCTCGCAGTCCTCTACGGGCAGATATTTGCTTGAAGGTACGTGGTAACGGATTCAAAGATCATCATCGGCGACATTATAAAGAGGATATCGCGGTGATACTCCTGATACATATATGAAATCAGAACTATCGAGGTGAACCGCAACATGTTATGCGCCACCAGCATGTCTCTTGGCGAAATGGTGATAAAATCGAATCGTTATCTTGCGAAGAGCTAATAATACAGTGCAATAATGTAAACGCTTTAAAGATCTTTCGAAATTTGTGTCAAAGAAATAAAATCAATAAAAGATAGAATGATAGAATGTTCAACCATTTCTTATTTTTCCTTTGTTAATCCATTCTCTTTGTGCCCAGCGAAGACAGTTTGTTAAAGGAGCACGGTGTTGCCGGTTTTTCTCGACAGCGTCTTTTATTTTCAACCTCCTCGTTTCTCAACTTTCTAGTTGACGCTCAACTAGAAAAGTTTCGTGTTCACAGTGCCATCTAACGTCTTCTTTTCTCAACCTCCTCGTTTTTCAACGTCCGCGTTCCAAACTTTTATTTGACGATTAAACTAAAAAAGTTGTTGACTGCCGACGTCCTTGTTCCGCATTAAAAAACAGCGGTAGTGCCTTGTTGTATTTGTTTTTCAACCTCCTTGTTCTACAACCTCCTTGTTCGTCGAAAAAGAATTAAACTGCAGCATTTTATTCTTGTTTTGCGTTTTTATTTCCGTTTCCGCAAATCATATCTTCGTTTCGGAACGTCCTATTTTTGCACATATAACCGCCCATAGTCCCGCAAGCAAATACATAACTATTGAGATTTGGAACTATTTATTAGCACGGCTAACTGCTATGTATGTGGTGCGAATATTTTCTTGCATGCATGTTCAGCTAATTAATATTCATGCCCACCGATAAACATGTCTCGATGTAACGCATGCGCTGCCAGATGTCTCGGTCGCTCAGTCGACTAGAGCGTTCGCCTTATGCACCGGAGGTTCCCGGTTCGACTCCCGGCTGGGTCGAATTTTTTTTCGCCGCTTTTCCTGACTTTTTCTTTTGGCTTTTTTTACTCGGAATCCACCGAACGGCCCATGAAAGAAATTAGCGAACGGGACGTAGTCCTTGTTAGACAATTTTAGTGGGCAATTTTCAGGGTTTTTGTCATCCAGGAAAATTAGGAAATTAGAATGGATAATCTACTTGGCAAACATGTTTGCTTCCNGCAAGAAACCCGGCCGCAGAAAAAAATGGCCGGCCAACATGACGTGGTGGGGGCCTGCGAAACAAAGCGATTTTGAGAAGGCCCTGGTGATGATGAGGAGCAAGATTTTATCCAGTTCCTGCCGAGCTCACGCCCTTCGTCAAGCACGTAAGCTTAGATTAGGTCCAATTATGACCCTAATTAGGGCTAGGCCTAATTACTGCTTGGTCTGCACAATGAAAAGGCCTTTTTTAAAATTAGGGTTATGATTCGACAATAATAGGCTACCTGCCCTTTCCGAAGTGTAACTACAGAGGTGGTGACAATGTTTGAAGAGCACCCTGGGCAGATAGGTCGAAAACATCTCGCCATGCACATAAGGGCACTTGCCCATTAAAGGCCGTTCTATTGAGCTAAAACTGAACAGGTTTGTGTCTTTACCAAAAGGAGAAATTGGATTTGGTAACAACCCCCGCGAGCAATGAAGCACCACCATGCTGTTTAGAATCAAAGACAATTCCCTTCCTTATTCCTACAGCGAAAGTAGACGGAGTCTGCTGTGCACATAAGAAAATCCGTGCGTACTGGACGCACAGCTGCTGTGCAAATAAGAGCTATATCTTGTCTTGGATACACAGCAGCTGTGCAAATAAACCCGGCCTTGAGATTTATTGAAAACGCAATTCAAAGCAAACACAAAATGAATGCCTATTTTTTTATGAGAAGAATGTGCTGGACTAACCCTGAATCGGTTAATGTCGTCCTGGGCACATCTCATTATTACCCTGGGTATTCTGGGTACCGGTAATCCTTTTTGATACCCAGGAGGATCCTGGGTATAAATAAGGTACCTTAACATTACCCAGTTTCAAATTCGCGCCATTTTCCACCTGCGCTCGAGGTACATGTACGGTACTATCTTATTCTAGCCCGCCACGAATTTATACAGGTGCATTTTGACGTGGTGATTGTCAACAGCTGTCAGAAATGGCAACTCGCGTTAAAGACTGCGATTTACAGGCGTATTTGCAATCTATTCCATCATATAGGGATGGAATTTTCATTTCAAAAGGAAAAGAGCTGAAGAAAAATCTGGTGGATATCGGTAATGGTAGATACAAGTTGAAAACAGGTGTCAAAGTTGATGCGAAACTGAAGTGGCTTGCACGCGACACCATGATATGCACTGGGAGGGGAAATTGCCAGCGATAATGTGAACGCACGCACCACAACCTCAGGCGCAGGTGGAAATGGCGCGGATTTTAAAACTGGGTAATGTTAAAGTACCTTATTTGTACCCAGGACGATCCTGGGTAACAAAACGGATTACCCAGGATTACCCAGGGTAATAATGAGGTGTACCCAGGACGACATTAACCGATTCAGCTGGACTAACGTCATTCATCTCGTGAAGTCACCCGTGCTAGGTCTATTGATGTCGTCACTGTGGTGACTGTGTTTATCAAAGTGAAAATACTTCTGCCTGTCTGCCGACACCGGACATTGAGGACATCCTTCAGGAAAATGTTACAGAATCCGGTCACTTGGACCTGTCCACCGGACGCTAAATAAACATAGCCACTGTTCACTGCTTTGATGACCTATTTCTCTTTTTGAGGGAAGATTGTCCTCAGGTAAGTCAAGTTTTCATACAATTTCGACCTGCTTTAGGCCTGTGTACTCACAATATCATAGTACTGTGTAGAATGAATACCGGTACATATGAAGAGTTTTGTCGCAAAGTGAGTTGAACATGACATGGCACTGACCTAATGGTGGTGGCAGACCAAAATCGAGTGCTCAGTGGTACGTCGTTCCGCGTTTTCGGTTTGCTCCACTTCACTAAGGTGCAAGAAACCGTGTGATCAGTTATTTGTATTTTGCGGAACGGAACGCAACAATGACCAACAATGGGTGATTTAAAACCCAGATCCGCTGATCTACAACTGTCAACACAGTAGATCGCCTACTGTTACATACGGCGGTCTACTGTAATTCTAGTAGAGTACTTTGCACCATCTATTCAGGTCAACAGAGTACACTGGCACTGTTCTAAGTGGGTTGAGGTAATTAGTTCAAGTATTTCATTGATGCTGGAAGAAACATAAATCATAGGCTGTTCCAACAGTAGCCTTGACTGACTGAGGCATATATCGAAACTAGACTGGTCGCCTGTCGTAGTTCTCGCTTCACTACTATGACAGGCATCTTGAACACAAACTCGGCATGTGATTGGTCAGCCAAACGTCATCAATGGTCGCGCCATGAGTCATCATCTATTTTTAGAGACTCCCGCAACGTTACGAGTCTTTATTGCTCATTTGCATACGTGTGTCAGAAAACAGGCAAATATGGCGGACGCGGCCTGTCGTAGTAGTGGAGGAACGGAGCGGTACGACAGGGGACCAGTCTAATATCGGAACCTTAGTAGGCCATTGTTCCTGGAGACACTCTTGAAAACATGCCAGTTGTCTGTTTATTTGCTATGATAATGCTGAAAACTTGTATGCATTGTGGAGCTAGGACTATATGCAACAGAATGTATTGGAATTTTTAGCAAAAAAAATTATTCCCTTTTTGAATTTTGTGCTTATGTGTCAGTTTTTTTGGGAGAAAATTTTCAAAAAATTTATTAGGCTATCAAAATTTGTCAAAGTTGTTGCAGAAGAAATATTTGTATATGGGCAGGAGGGTACAAAGGTGTACTTCACAAAAATGTCTGGTTTGTAGTGGTTAATTGCAGTAATTAGGTCACGAGATAAGATTTCCTGGGAATGCTCATTGCTCTAGTGACCTACCCGGATGTATGTTCGCCTACTGCAGTGTATACAGAGATAAGAGCCTTCGCCTGATTTGGGAACTTTAGTTGGTGTTGTTGTTAGTGTCAGTTGTTAGTTGTTAGTGTTGGCGTTGTTATCTACCCCTAAACATCGGGTGTCGTGTTGACACTAACACCTGACGTGTTGGTGTTATCACTCAGTGTTAGTGTTGGGATCGGTGTTTATTGTAATGGCGGACACATTTTTCCCACTTCAAAGTTTGGAGCCCGTTTCAAGAAAAGTCAGGTGAGTTGCTGCAAAACCAAGAATTGTAAATGTAGGATTATGCCAGTCTATTAAACTTAAGACTAGGTAAATATATCCATCAAGTGGATTTATGCGAATTCTAGACATCCCATGCCCACACCACCGACCAACCATTCACATGCAATTGCATTTGGTGTGTGTAGGCCTAGGCCTCCATAGTGCCATTCCATAACTGTACGCATGTTGTCGGTAAAATCCTCCTGAGGCAAGGTACGACAGGAAAACGTCCACCCGTCTTTGTGAAGTAAGCAGTGAGGCACCAAGTAATCCATGTTCTGCAACTCTATGATCATGAAATTTATGGGATAATTCACGTAATTGCTCATCTGACAGTCTTAAATGTTTCTCTGGCGGCTCTGTGCTAAAAGCAGCCTGGTTTGGACCTCCGTCTCGTCTGTCATCTGCTATCCCAACAACAACTTCTTGAAATGGAAGGAAACTCATTTTGTTGTTCATGAAGACACAAGCAGAGACAAAATGGCTGCTAACACCTAAAGATCTATAAATAACGCCTAGAGGTTAGTGTTAGCAGCAATGAAAAATCCATTAAAACACTGGCCAAGAATTGAAGATAACACCGAGTTGCTGTTAACGTCAGTGTAGTGTTCCACTAACACCACCTGGAACACTAACAACGGAGATCACACCAACACCTGTTTTGATGTTAACTTGATTGTTAGTGTTGGTGTTAGTGTTAACACCTGTTGTTAACAACAACTTTAAAATCACGCAGTGACCTGGGACGAGGTTGTTCCGTTCCGCAAAATACAGATTACAATTGCAAATCTGTATTTTGGGGAACAGAACGGAACGGAACAACCTCGTTCCAGGTCATTGTTGGTCTTTGTTCTGTTCCGTTTCGTTCCGTTCCGTTCCGCAAAATACAAATAGCCGTGTCAGACGTAGAAATTCAAGTGTGTGAGATCACCTAAAGGTGGCAGCACACATACAAAAACCCATTAGCCATGTCTGTAGGATGATATCTGTATGCGTGCTTCGGTAAAAAATACTCTGCGAGTTCTGTGTCCGGTGTAGAATCTCAGACTCATGCCCCCCGTAGACCCCTTTCGAACGAAGATGGTGGCCTTTTAGGCCTAGTTCTCCCATGACGTCGTGGCCGTTCATTGTCCAAGCATATAGGCCTAACTAATACTACCAAACGCATCCTCTCAGACAGTTATTTTATACCCAAACTTTTGTGCCCATGGCCCACTTGACGAGCTTCGTACACCCCTTCCTGCTGACGTTGTCGTTGCCGTATTTTCGTTGTAGGAAAACCATACACATGTGTACGTAG
>NMRB01004168.1:2325-43523 GCA_002633025.1 Notospermus geniculatus
AAAAAAAGATCTTACCTAGCGTCTCATTGTTTAGATGTGCTGAACTCCTTCGAAGTAGACGATTGAACTGCTGAATGCAGACTCCTGGCCTTAGCTGTGAATTCCAATGATGATGACGTCAGACACTGGCAAATGATACGCTGGCGCAGAAGGCGCGAAAATTCAAATACCCCTGTTTTTTATTTTGTTGAATAGCGCCCCCTGGTGAACAGATCTGGCATTAACTTCCCTTTGAACTGATGTAGAAAATATCAACCTATCTATCCCATCACTTTTTGTCTACATATTTATCATAGGGACCGAGATATTGCGATATTTCATTTTACACAAAACGCCCCCTGGTGGGCCTAATATAGGTCAAATTGCGCTCATTTTTTGTTTCCGAGGAGAGTTCACCCAGGGCTACCTTCAGATGTAATTTGGAGTCTCTAGCTATTACGGTTACAAAACGTCGGGCATAGTTGGACAGATGGACTGCTGGACTGACACACTGACGCCACTAAATACCTATTTGACTAGCTCCGCTGACCTTTGGTCAGCTGAGTTAAAAATACATGAAAGTGTGAGCAGTTAAACTTACATCTACAACTCCACTGCAGGAAGACTGCTGTTGGTCACTGCCTGCCCCTGTCCCTGTCTGCTGTTGTGAATTGGTCACGTGGCTTGACTGATCACCAGGCCCCATATTCATAAAACTACTTAAGTCTATGTATGACACTTATCCTTTGTTCAACACAAAAGATAAGTATCACACTTAAGACTTAAGTAGTTTTATGAATACGGGGCCAGAACTCTAGATTAAACAAAAAAAAACAACGTGTCAATCCATGACTCCAATAGACGGGCTGGGACTCAGTGCAAAACTGGGACCAGATTTACGAAAGCCTCGCTAAATATTAGCGATGCGAGGGCTTTGCGGAAGCTTTGCGAGTGCGATAACTTAGCGATTGTTGGTNCCTCTAGTGGTAAATCGGCGGGGATCGGGCTATTGTAAGCAGTGTCTATGAACGATAGGTATGAGTGAGAAGACACTGCGAAAGGAGTGTATTTTGCTGGTAAAATCTTGTCAGCTGAATGTGCGGATTTGTTAGCACTAGCAGTAGGCCTACCAATGCCCTTTTACTACATCAGAAAATGCTTTAGTTGGAGACACGTAAGTTGGAAAATCCCCATCTTGGATAGCTTCAAGAAGTCCCATTTCTTTGTAACATAACGACATGACATTGTTAACCCTAGGACGACTTCAGGAACATGGGTCCTGGCCATTTCATCCATGTTAGCCGAAAATCTGACTTGTAGTGTCCAACTTGCACAATTATTTTTCAGCACAGGCTTTTTCCAGGTACTCTGGTATCCACCGAAATTTTTTGGGCCAATATTATCAGTAGACTAAATAATACCGTATTTGGCCTCAACTCTCAAATGATTTTTTTCAAATTGCAGAGAGTCTGTTTAAGTTTGATTTTGCAATAATGGTGGCTAGTTTTAAGAGTCAGTCCTCACAACACGACGTCCTCTACTCCGAGCCAATCACTTTGCCAACGTTGCACGTGTTTGGGGATACAGATAAAGTCATCGAAAAAGGTGAGTTGATTGTGGAATTTTCGGACAGTAACTGAGTCTGTGCTTTGCTAGCCTCTTAACTGCGTAGGACGCCATATGACATCACTGTCTTTGTACCTGGCATTACATTGCAGCTTTTCTTACCTTCCGTTGGCAGGTACTTTGGGAGGTCTGCCCCTTTTAACTAAACTCTGCAGGCACTATCAAGACAAACCTTGTCTAAATTCTAATTTTCATTTTCTGTTCCAGAAATGAGTGAAGAGTTACTGCAGTATTTTGTGAATCCGACGACGTTGCAACATCCAGGTGGCCACTTCATCCCTACCTCAGGACCACAGAAAAAAGTCTATTTGGAATTTCTTAAGGACATGATGAGTAGGAAATCCAGTTGATATGGTATCTTTATCAGGAGTATGATTCACAGGGACTGTATTTGTATCAGATTTTTCCATCAGGGCCAAAGCCATAGCATTGTTGGCCCTCCAGAGGCGTAGCTAGCAGGGAGGGGCGGGGGCAAGTGCCCTGCAGGTGGTCCGGAAAAACATGTTTTTCATGCACATTTTGACCGCAAAAATGGTCTTTTGCCGCCCCCCCCCCNCTTTTGGCCCCAAGAGGACCTTTTGCCCCCAGGCCAAAAAAGCTAGCTATGCCCCTGCCCGCCTCGTAAGTATGGAAGAAACCACCTCAAGCTCAAGTCCAACACTAAACTAAATTAGACCATTGGAAAGCGGAAGTGAGGAAATGGAACATTCAATTTTGACGACAAAGGTCTGGCTGAGAAAAGGGTATAGGCCAATGTTTATTATTAAAAACCTCAGTCATCTGAATTCACCACAGCATAAAACATGTTAGTGCAATTATGATGCTCGAACTACAAACCACATTCTATTGGTCCATTTCAAGGTTGTGTTGGATTATACTCATGTTGCTCACTTGGGTGGGGTCTTTTACATGTTTTACTTACCTTTGTAAAGGTGCCACAGCTTTTCCATCAGGGCCGAAATCAGGGCATTATTGATTTGATTTGATTATTGACCAGCATCATCGCATTCGGGACAAACCCATATCTGCTCCGCTCTCCACGCCAACAGCCACCTCAAAGTAGTCATGGTGATGGTCCCTGTTGCCATCTGATTTTTTCGCCGTCTTATTTCACCGCCGAGGTTCTCCCTACGCCCACATCCTCTCTTATAGCCGAGACCAACCAGCCGGTCGACAGAGTCGCTCTCTGTCAGTTCTTCTCCAGGCAATTCCCAGAGTGCTGTCAAAACCTCCTTCTCGCCCATTGGCCCTGTGGTAAGTATATAGACATAGACATGATAGAAGAGGCCATCTCAAGCTACTCATGTTGCTCACTTCGATCGGGTCTTCCACTTGCTCCTGCAGAAAAACATGGTACAATGCACTACAGGACGTCATGACAGTGCCCCATCAAGTGCTGCACTATCGTCGTTTGGGCAAATGGTTGATAACAAAAAATGAATTTTTACTTTTACTTGGTTTACAGAAATCTTGATGACGTTCGCCAAAGCAGCCGTTTCACCTACCTTCTCAATAACATTCCTCAGTCCGGCTTCAATTGCTCTGTCGAGCGCTGCTTTTCTCCACACATCGTCAAGCCACACGTTTAAAGTCCAGTAAAAAAAAATAGTTTTACCGTAATTTTTTGGATTACGGCCGGAATAGCTGGAAAATGGCAAAAAACGTAGAAATTACGGCAAAAACGTAATGGTTGGCATCTCTGTATGAGGTTTCAATAAATAACTCCAAAAGACATTATCAAGTTCACATTCCCACAACATGTATTTTCATCCACCGTATTTATATCTTCCCTCTCTCTCTCTCTCTGCTCATTGTGGTCAGACTTGACTCCTTGACCCAATTTTTCCATGTGCTCGATGTGTGTGCATACCAAATCACGTGACTACATGTACTATAAGGTGGGAAATTTGAATACAACAGTAGTTTTAGAAAGATACCAGCATGAGCCCTGAAAGCCTAGTGGTTATCATGTCCACTTAGCAAGCGGCAGGTCCCGGGTTCGAATCCAGCCCGGGCCTTATGAGATTTCATCCCTGGCTCTTCACGTCCGTCACATGGGACAGTAAGCCGTGGTACCTTGTGCCTTGTGTCTTTGCAAGGGCAAGTAAAAGACCCCATCCAAGTGAGGAACATGAGTAGCCTCTTCCATACTCACCAGGGCCAATAATGCTGTGGCTTCAGCCCTGATAGAAGAATGTATATTTGATGTGATAAAAAGTAAAATTTGATGTTATTATTTTATGGGATCATGCAGTGTTATATTATTAGGGGTCATCCATTTATCACGTAGGCAAGGAGGGGGGGGGTTCAAAATGTGTGGCCCATTTTGCATACGTCTTCGTACGCTGGGGGGGTGGTCGGGAAGCAAGAAACGATAATTTTTTACCTAAGTTTCAAAGAGCGAGTTCCTTTCATGTACACATTCACAGTATTTCAAGTGAAACCCGCCCGACCCATGCCAGGCAGGCGTTCCCGCCGCCAAGCCCCAGGTGACCATGGTCATGCAGCACGCTGACCCCAATCAAGGCTGTTTTATAGGGTGCTACACGTGGATTGACAATCTCGGGTGAACTATCGTGCGTACGTACGCACAGGGGGGGGGGTCCAAAAATTCGGGAAATTGTGCATACGTAATAAATGGATCACCCCTTACATGTTATGATGTATCAAATGCTAACTTATTACCCAAGATGAATAAAAACAGATTTGTTCATTAATTACATATTTAGTTTATTTATCATTCATTTCATGTAGACAGAAATATTTTTATCCATTAGACTGGTTCCCGTGTTTGCCACTCCACTCCCGCGGCGCTACTGTCCTTTGTGGAATGGACACTAGCGCCACGGGAGAGTGGAGCAGCAAAGATGGGAACCAGTCTATTTTTACTGGCAGCTGACGTTGTTGCAACCGAGGAAAGGGTTAACAGCCTTACAACGCAATAGCTGAAATGTACGTCTCTGCAGGTTGACAATAGTAGTGGACAGCAGTGATAATAGTTGAGTAAACTGATGACCAATGATGATCACCTGTGACAAGCGCCTGCTTTCGCTGGATCAGGTAACGCACGTTTTCAATAGAAACAAGATTATTGATTGGAATTCATTCAATTCACGATAATAAAACCGTGCTCATTCAGATTTACTACTGTCTCTATTGTCCAGCATCAATCAGCAGAAAAAAGCAAGTGATCGATACACTGAAAAATCTATTTCACTGTTAGTGGAAACAATGGAGCAACTGACAAGCGTTGTGTCGACTTCAATAATGATCTGTCAGTGTTAAACAAGGCCTTATTGACGTCGCTCTTCCAAATTCGAGACGGTGAAATTGAAAACATCAGTTAATTCATTTTGTTTGTGTGCGTGAAATGACTCGCAGGCTTTTTGCCGATTTTGGCTATAATTTGTCACATGGGCCGATAATAATCATATCAAATCTAGCAAATGCTTTTACTTCAAGTTTTGCAGTACATTTACATTGGACCTCACTGCGCAAATCTTAAAAAGTAAAAGCGTTTGTTAACTTTTATGAAAACCAATCAATCATACCAATGCCTACTGCTAGATTCATTTGAATCTATCAATATCAGATAACGGTGGTGCAGTGATAGGGACTCGCGTCGGAGAGGCTGCAGGGTCAATTTCAATCATGTAACAAGCGGATACTCACAATATGATAGAGAAATAGACTGGAGTCTTTATCGTCTCCATACGCCTGTCCATTTCTAGAGCCTCACAGAACTACAGAAATGGAACGCCGACCATTTGTGGCCTGGTTCTTTCTCTCAGGATGTTGTGGGGTTGCTGGAAGAATACCAAAAGGTAAAAAGATCTTTCACTTCCAGTTGAGATCATACGCCATCTTTGAGACGAAGATGTGAGGTAATGCCAAATGTGGAACGATGCAGGATTGCGGTGGACTTTGACACAGAATAGCCTAGTTACCAGAACAAAAGTCTAGCACCTGAGGAACGCTTGGTTCAGTCAGTGACAGATGTGTGGATAAATTTGAATAGACACATGTAGGTGATCTCCATTCCTGACTTCTTGCCGGAACACAACACTAACCAACGAGGAAAATGACACTATCGTTAACATCATTTCAAAAATTTCATTGCTTCAAAGGTACAACGCAATCAACATGAGTAGGCTACACATTTTCTCCACTTTCTTTTGAGCTAACAGCGAGCTTGTCTATGGACCTGGATGGACCACACCAACATCTCTGGTAAGAATTCTGTCAGTCTGGTAGAGCGGCAACGTCCGTGACTACCAACAATGAGGCAGCGGGTTCAATCCCCTGTGCCAATGGCTGTATGGAGCTGTATGTATATGAATACGAGTAAGACTGTAGGGTGCTGCCCCCTACACTAAGCCCATGAAACTAACACTATGACAGAATGCTCCAAGCTTGCACTCCTGAAGTAGTATTTTGTTTCTTAACAATGACCTTCTGTTGCCAAATTAAGAAACAACATGCTAATTTGGGACGGTATCGCACAAAAAGAGACATCACGATTTTGTAGATGATGAAGCGGTCGAATGATGGAGGCATGGATCCAGAGGGGGCGCACTGCCGTGTGATGGACCTTAAAGGAGCTGGACGTCCAAGTTGTAAACACTCACTCACTGGTTCTCTATCCACACGACGCCTGCGGTGCTGCCACCTATTGTCGGTGATATGTACTGACGTGAATATCGTGAGTGAGTTGCATCGGACAGGGAACCAGTCTAACGATCACGGGTGCTGCCAAGGAAGGAATAAAACTAGTTTGCCGACTGTGAAGGAATAAAACTAGTTTGCCGACCATGTTTGTAAACAAACCAGCTTGTTTACAACTTCGGCGTCTAACTCCTTTAAGATTTTCATGGAAATAGGTGGGACTCCTTCGACATGCTCCTGGACTTTGTCAACTTCAGGCTGCGTCTCGCTACCCTCTCATCGTAAATTTTCGTGTAGTACGCATGTATACCAGATTTCCTCTGCTGGTACTATCACACTCAGTTATGTCTTCCTTTTGGGTGCATGGTGGTGCAGTGCTAGGACATCGAACTCATCACGTCAGAGAGCACGCAGGGTCAATTTTCATTCAAGTCATTGCTTTGGACTCAAAACTGGTCTGAAACGATTAGGCCCATGATATTGCCATTTTTTCAATAGCTGGCGCCACGAGTTGCACATATTCAACTTTTTTGCGACTAGTTTTATCCAGTTTCGTTCAATCACCACGATGTACGCGGGCTTGTGACTAATCAGTGCCAGTTTTCTGAACGAAATCGAGTCTCAACGCCCCGGATGCTACCTGAGTTACTGCCGGGCGCTTGGTCGATGTACGCGGTCAGGACATAATGACTGATTGGATGATCCCAGTTTTTCTGAGTTGCTGAATTTGCGCTGTGTGCCCAGCTCACCAGCAAGTATAATCAGCAGATCAGTTGTAGGCTAGGCTTAATCGCTCTGGACAACATCAAAAGTTTCATTTCAATTTGTCCACTGAATTCATAAGAAATCTCATCTTTATGTTCAATAGGCTGAGTGGAAATACCACGTTTGTAAAATCCTACAAATTTGGGACGGTCCTTTCTTTCAACGAGCTCGGCACCCAGGCGAGCATTCCGTACGCAGGTCTATTCAAATTATCGGAATTCAGTATACTGTTTTACGCAAGGCCCAAACAAGTTACGGAACCAAATATGCTAATTGCATACCGAACACAAGGGGGAGTAACAACAGTCGGTTACGACCAATACAACCGTATCGGGATTTCACTCGGACGGAATCCAAACCGATGGGATTTTTATGTGAAGCAGTACGAAGATAACGGATGGCATTTTTTTGCTTTAACTTTCGAAAATCACCTCAATACAAAATTTTACGTCGATGGAAAGCAACGAAAGTTTGTTGAGAAAACACGTAAGGAGATGTCTGATATATATTCCGGTGAACTGAGCGAGGTTATAAATCTAGGAGTTCATTGGGAATATGAAAACATTGCACTCATCGGAAAGATGGCCAAGTTTGAGATTTATCCAACTATTTTATCTGCTGCTGATGTTGAAGAGATCTACCGTAGAGGTATGTGTTAAAGGGGCCCGGTATTGCCACTTTTTCTCAACAGCTGGCGCCACCGTGCCACTCTCCAACCCCAGGGACAACTACGTTGTCGGCGAATGGACCCGATTTACTGCAGATATTTTGTAACAGATTTTTGTTGTAGTTCATATTGCTGCCGTTAGGTGGTGGACGCTCTTCATCGGCAATCAAAATACGGATAAGAGATCGCTCCTTTAAACTGACATGAGCCCTTTTTATGTGGTGCGGATCTGGGGCCATATTTATGAAGCCTTTGAAACTTTGCGTGAACGCAAATCTATTGTTTGGCTGCACAATGCCATATTGTTCACTGACTGCCCTACAAAAGATTTGCGTGAACGCAAAGTTGCGAAGGCTTGATAAATATGGCCCCTGATCAAGACCAGGAGCCATGTTCCCGAAGCCGTTGTTAGGTTAACGATATCGTTAAAACTGGGAAAATGCATAGCGTAACGACATCGTTAACCTAACGGCGGCTTCGGGAACATGGGTTCAGTTCTGTTATTTTTATCATGTAAAAGTGATACGATCTCGCCTGAACATTCCAGGCCGTATTCAAAAAGGGTGTTTAAGACTTAGACGTGTTTACCTTCTTCAAAAGCATGGTGGAAGTGTCTGCATTTAGTGAAGTTACACGCGTCTATGTATTAATCGCACGATGATCACCCTTTTTGAATAAGGTCCTCCCTGTCTGAGGCGGGTTCAGTAAGGCCCTGAAATCCTTATTTCTATTCACTTGGACTTCTAATGAGGAAACTTCAAAACTACCACCACTGGGAGGCACGTTAACCAATCAGATTGTCTTCTATAATCGGAACTGAAAATGGCGGATTTGGATTCTGGCGCAATTGCGACAATGATCTAGATTTCGATCCTTTGCCTATTTTGAACAGATTCTGCACGAATATGAAGATGAGCATCTTGGTGTTTTTATCAAAAAGAGTGCCGTAGTAGAACTTTACGTTCGGCTGGCGCTATTACGCATATTCATGAGGAGGCGTGTCTTTATCGCCAGCTTGATGTGCAAGGTTAAGTCTGAAACTTGCTTGTCAAGCTGGCTCGATAAATTAGACTTAACGTACATGTTCCGCTCATTGAGCGGCTCGACAAATAAGCCCCCAAAACAGTGTTTACCAATGGCTCGATAGATCAACCCGGTGTAACATTTTTCATTGTGGCCATTTTTCTGTGTGACTCCCATTGTTTGGCACACACTGCGAAACAGACGCACTGTTTCTCTGTGTGTCGCTCATTTTCAAGTCACCGCTTATTCCATCAGGCTGTCGTAATGTCACACTGACACACAGGCCACACTGGAAAACGTTACACCGGTCAATACTTTTTTCCAGTTGGATCAGTCTTCTACAGAACCAGTCAAAAGACGGTCAACCAAAATTTCTCAAAATTTCACTCCGTGCAGACAGCAATAGAATGTGTCAAATCATGTATAACTCATCGGTTAATACGTTGGATTTTATATTTTGCTGGAAAAAATGTCTGTGAATGCTGTGGTAAAACATCACGGGCTGCTCCAGCGGATGTGAAATACCAACCACCGTCTCAGGTCTACAGATCGGCAAATTACGAGGAATATGCATAGCTCTGTTCTTATCATGTAAATGTCTCAAGTTGTCAGAGTGGCATAGTGCATCATCGGTGCCTGTCACCACTGTGGCCCCTACACAACTAACCCAAAGCTCCCAAGTTGCCCACTGTAAGGTGCTGCCATCTACTACTATGCCCCAATGAAGCTAACCAGAAGCTCTCAAATTATTCAACTCGAAACAGCAGTCTCAAACACCGAGAATGCAACCGGAGACGGGCCAACGTGTTCTCCTCACTCCCCACTCAGAGGAGGGTTGATAAGAACACGTTCTTGGCCTGACTCGGGTTGTGTTCTTGGCGTTCTAGACTGCCATTCTAGAGTTGAGTCAGCAGCTACATGAACTGGGCCAGGACTCCCTCTGACAGCAGAAACGGGGATTTGATTACGCCCTCTGACAGCAGAAACGGGGATTTGATTACGCCCTCTGACAGCAGAAATGGGGATTCGATTACGCCCTCTGACAGCAGAAACGGGGATTCGATTACGCCCTCTGACAGCAGGAACGGGGATTCGATTATGCCCTCTGACAGCAGAAACGGGGATTTGATTACGCCTTCTGACAGCAGAAACAAGAATTCGACTATGCCCTATGACAGCGGAAACGGGGATTTGATTACGCCCTCTGACAGCAGAAACGGGGATTCGACTACGCCCTCTGACCGCAGAAACAAGAATTCGACTATGCCCTCTGACAGCGGAAACGGGGATTTGATTACGCCCTCTGACAGCGCAGGTTTTCTCTCGGCACTCCTGTTTCCTTCTGCATTCCAGTAACAGTAAATCCACCATAATAATTGTCCAGAAAGTATTAAAACTACTGGTATTTGATTTTTCCATCAGGACCGAAGCCATAGCATTATTGACCCTGGTAAGTACCGTATAGACAAGGCCATCTTTTGGTTCTGCACGGGCCACATGGCGGCGCTGGCTGTCAAGCCCTAATCACCAATCAATCACTTCAACAATTATGACAAGCACCTGATTAAGATCAAAACAACTTATTATTGATTACTTTACGGGTCTTACCTTCACTCGGCCCACAAAAGATCAACAGCCTTGGTTGCCGTATGTTACAACTCCCGCTCAGTCCTGTTCTGGATCGTTGTGGATTTATTATTCAGGACCTCAGGCCTGTGTGGGCTTCCACTCTCATCTTAAGGTAGGTCCACTTTGATCAAAGTTGTTTTCTAAAATTTTTCTCTTCTTCATCTGGGCAACAGTAGGGTGTTCCTGAAGATACAGATTTTAAACACCGGTCAAACAACATAATCCAAGTTGTCTCCAATATATTTCCAAATTTTCGACCCCACACCAGGGTCTTCTTCAGACCCACACCGGTGTCTTCTTCAGACACTTTCGAGTCAAAGGTCCGTATTTTAGAATGCTCCTCAACATAAAGGAGTTCCTCAAGGCTGTTGTTGTCGTGTTGAGAACAATAACATCGAGGAACTCCTTTACGTTGAGGAGCATTCTAAAATACGGACCAAAATCCCAGAAGTGAAATACCCAGAAGGGTATTAGCCCTTTCTATGCTGCTTTTCACAAAGTCCGAATTTCGATTTGCCTAAGATTTCGAAATATCAAGATATTAACAAAAATAACAATGCTGTTTATGCCTTTTGATGTCATGACGTCACCGAGATTTCCATCACGTCATCCTTGACGTTGGCAACGTCGCGTGTGACGGAATGACGTCATTACGTCACTCAAGTCAAAGAACGCAGAACAGGTATTGGGTAGTTGGGTTAAAAGGAAGGAGCAATTACTCAAAATAACACTGCTTGATGGGCCTATTTCTAAAACACATTAACGATTATGCTTTTTTTCTGTTTTTTGGGTCATAATATTTCCACACCACATTAGGTATTTGAGCTTTTGTTGCTAGTTATAAGCTTACCTACGAAACCAAAAAAACTAACTCAAAGATTGCGAACAATTTATGAGCATTCAACCGATAAAAAATGCTTATTATTGGACTTATCTTAATAATAACATAAGAATCCAAAGGCATTTTGTATTATATATTGGTTTAATAGGTTTTCAAAAACAACTCCAGTAGTCTTGTAAAGGGTTTTGTCATGCTTGGACATAAGCAGATTTTCAAAGCGGCTTTCTTATATCAGAAGAGTTCTTTAAAAGGAGCACGGTATTGCCACTTTTTCTCAACAGCCGGCGGCAACCACGCCACTCTCCACCCCAGGGACTAACTACGTTGTTGGCGAATTGACCCGATTTACTACGTACATTTTGTAATGCATTTTTGTAGTTCGTTTTGCTGCCACTAGGTGGCTCTCTCTACGTCGGCAGTCAAATAACGCATTAGAGATCCAATACCGTGCTCCTTTAACAAAGAATCAATCAATGATGTTGTTTATATGTTAGCCACTTCTGTTTCTTTTGTGGTAGATATATGTCATAAACCTTGTCCTAAGATAAGTCAGAAAAGCTTTGCCCGAAGACAAAGAACAATAATAAAGTTATGTTTTAAAAGAGTCACGGAGGCCAACCCGACCACCCCAAACGCCGGCATTGTGTCGCTGGTGAACTGAAATTCCACCAGAAGAGTCCATTCAACGCATCATTTGACTCATTCATACCAGTTAGTCTTTGGAGCATTTGACAAATAGGCTTCCATAATTACATGCACTTTGTGCCAACGACTTTGTAGAAATTTGGTCTGCCAACCAAATTTTCTCACCAAAAACAGTAATTATGTATAGATGTAACGGAACTACCAGTAAGTAGGCCTATATGCCTATAAAGCCCATATATAAATGGTAAAGTCTGCGCTCTGTTACCCACGGAATGTTGCACAGAAAAATCGCTCCGTTAACTCTGAGCGTAACGGTTTGATAAGACAGTCCTTACAAAATTAAACACCGTTCAACCATTTTTCTGAGTCATCCAAGCATCAGTGAGACCCACGGGTCCGGATCAACAGCTCTAATGGAATGATCAAGTTTGTCTTACAGGATACAACTCAGAGTTCACAACGACATTTTGAAATTAAGACCTGTTGAGACGACTGGATAGGAATTTTAGGACCCGTGATTTGTACACGGATTGGATCTTGTACGTATGTGTTCTGGTATGGAGCTTTCAAGTGTGGGTGTTCCCTATTCACCTTCCAGTGGCAGATTTGGGCGGGACACAGGTGGCACGTGTGCCTTCATTATGGCAGCTGAGTGATTGTTTTTGTGCCTCAGATGCCTGGAAAACACATATTTGACATCCCATTTTGGAAAACTTTCTGGGGGCTTTTTTTTGGATTCCCCATGCATCCCCCATTCCAGAAATCCTTGATCCCCCCTACAAGGGTTGTGCTACCCTCTGTCTTCCAAGACTGGTTTTCTATACAAGTATGTGTTTGCTGACATTCTGGCTGAAAGGGTAAATGTTGTCCTGGGTATGAAGATAACCCAGGATCTCAATCTTCACTAAAACAATACCCTGGGTGTAGTTTCGGTAGCCGAACATCACCCAGCACCCAGCTGGATTCGAGGCGGGGTTGTTTCGCCCGTGGTCACGTGAAGTCTGAAGAATGTCATGAACAGCTACACTCAACAAGTACCGCGGTGCGAGACCGAGATTCCACGGGATTTCTAAATAGGAGTCGTTCTATTCTAGGCACTGATTGCGGATGCTGGGTGATGTTCGGCTACCGAAACTACACCCAGGGTATTGTTTTTCTGAAGACTGAGATCATGGGTAATCTTTGTATATACCACGTTGCCAACACCACCACCTTGCCACCACCAATGGATCCTGGTGTAACATTTTCTAGTGTTCCCCACATCTCTGTGTTTCTCCATACAACAGACCGCTAGAGAGACCATGACTTTTCAATCTATGGGAACCTCTTCAATGTCCCCGATCAGTCGGTTGTCAGATTTGACACTTGCCTAATCTGAAATGAATGCATGTTATTTGAAAATTCAACAACCAATCCCCCGTTTCAGGTGATGATCACGTGACCCCTCGCTAACCAATCATGCCACTCACCACCCTATCTTTCTTCCGTAAGCGGCAGACGTTGGACCACCTTGAAACTGAGCGGCCCAAGTCCCTGGGTGCCGTCAGGCAGGCGTTACTCGAGGCCACAGACGCCGTGGAGTTTGAACTAGAACAGGTCGATATCAACCATTCTATCTTTCCACAGTCTACAAACATTGCGTTGGCTCTTGCCTTTAAATTTCTATCAGATTCTTCTTTCCGGGGCAAAGCCATAGCATTATTGACCCTGTTAAGTACGGTAGGCCTATGGAAGAGGCCATCTTAAGCTACTCGTGTTCCTCACTTGGATGGGCTTTCCGGGGCAAAGCCATAGCATTATTGGCCCGGTTAAGTACGGTAGGCCTATGGAAGAGGCCATCTCAAGCTACTCGTGTTCCTCACTTGGATGGGCTTTCCGGGGCAAAGCCATAGCATTATTGGCCCAGTTAAGTACGGTAGGCCTATGGAAGAGGCCATCTCAAGCTACTCGTGTTCCTCACTTGGATGGGCTTTCCGGGGCAAAGCCATAGCATTATTGACCCTGTTAAGTACAGTAGGCCTATGGAAGAGGCCATCTCAAGCTACTCATGTTCCTCACTTGGATGGGCTTTCCGGGGCAAAGCCATAGCATTAATGGCCCTGTTATAGTCCAGGAAAAGTATTATTTGAGCTAGAACAAATTGCAACAGAATTTCTTTTTGCTTTATATGGTTTAGTATACCCCTCCAAACATCTCATAAAAAGTCCCTTCAAATCCGACTCCCCGAAGTGCCCGTAATTGGTATTTATTTGAGATCCTTCATTAACTCCTATTACAATGTTTATGGACTTGTATTACAAATTCAAGTGTGCATGTACTGCTAACTTTTTTCTCGTCCATTTTAGACCCTATAAATGTATTACCAATAGATAGAAATATGGCACCTCTTAGTCAGATAGGCATGATTAGAACATCATTAAACCCGTATTTGTTGTAAAAACGGCAAATTTGTTGATTTGGGGCAAAATATGACAAATATGCCATTTCTACAACACAGCGACAACATATAATGTTCAAATCAAGCCTATCTGACTCAGAGGTGCCATATTTCTATCTATTGGTAATACATTTATAGGGTCTAAAATGGACGAGGAAAAAGTTAGCAGTACATGCACACTTGAATTTGTAATAGAAGTCCGTAAACATTGTAATAGGAGTTAACGAAGGATCTGAAATAAATACCAATTACGGGCACTTCGGGGGGTCGGATTTGACGGGACTTTTTATGTGATGTTTGGAGGGGTATACTAAACCATATAAAGCAAAAAGAAATTCTGTTGCAATTTGTTCTAGGTTCCCCCTAATTTTCGATAAATATCCTGGGCTATTAAGTACGGTAGGCCTATGGAAGAGGCCATCTCAAGCTACTCATGTTCCTCACTTGGATGGGGTCTTTTACATTGTCCTTATAAAGAACAAGGCATAGGCACCACGGCTTACTGTCCCACGCGATGGACTGAAGAGCCAGGGATGATTTATCCCATATAACCCTGGATTCAAACCGGAACCTACCACTTGCTAAGTGGATGTGAGAACCACTAGGCTATCAATGCTCATAGCCTAATAAGAGCTCAGATTCGGAGGATACATCTTCAAAATGTTGTTTTTTTACTAAGAAAGGATTAATGGGTAATTTTGCATAACTAGCCAAGGGTATAAGTAATGGGACACTTTTATACTGCTGGTCCTAGAACATTACGAAATTTGACTCCGCTCGCTGCAAACCGTGGCGGAAATCACTACAGTGGAAACGAAGCTTTAGAGCTACAAATGTGAAGTCGGTGCCAGAAACGTATTCATTGATGGCCTAATAAAATACTCATAAACCATTTGGACAGGAAATGAACACTCCTATACCAAATCGATTTCAAATTTCCTGGTCACGACCGTGGTCAGCGGTCCGTTAGCCACCTCTCAGGAGAAACAGGAAATGAGTTCACATTATACGATTTCTGCCGCTTGATTTCTGACCTCGCATAAATCTTACCATTTGTATTTGTATTTTATTTTTCCATCAGGACTGAAGCCATAGCAATAGGGAGGTTGAGATCAGCGACTTATCACGGATCCTTATACGTGTAGAGAATTCTGTACAACGAGGACAAATTTTGTGTACATTTCGATTCGTATACATAATAAGGATCCGTGTTAAGTCGCTGATCCCAACTCCCTATTATTGGCCCTGTAAGTGAGGAAGAGGCCATCTCAAGCTACTCATGTTCCTCACTTGGATGGGGTCTTTTACTTGCCCTTGCAAAGGCACAAGTTACAAGGCACCACGGCTTACTGTCCCATGTGACGAACGTGAAGAGCCAGGGATGATTAATCTCATTTGGCCCAGGCTGGATTCGAACCCGGGACCTGCCGCTTCAAGCGGACGTGCAACTGCTCGGCTATCAATCTCCTACCATTTTTTCTTGTTTCCAGGTTGAGCGTGTTTTCTACGGGAACGCACACCCAGAAAAGGATATTAGAAAATGGGTCCCCGTCATATTTACCGTGATGAAGATAACCGACACGACGGAGATTAAGATTCTGTGGCAGTTTCAAAAGATGATGGAACGAGCGAATGACCCGAACAGAAAGTTCTTACTCGAACCAAACACCATCGAAATACTCAATAACTGTATAACAAAAATCCGGGCGTCGACTCCAGACATGTTTAACAACATCATGGCCGCTGTGCAGCGAATTCAGACATATTTGCAAAAATATTGTCAGAGTTTTTTTTCTCTAAAGCGGAATGACCCATACTTGGAGACAGCGCAGCATTATGAGTTGAAGAGGCGGGAGTTATCAGACACCATCTTGACCATGACGGACGGGGTCGTGGAACTCATGGAGAAGTTTAAAACCACGGGGATCGAACTTGCCACATTTTCCTTGAACTCAAAAGATATGGCCCGACGATGTGACTGCGCCAAGATGCCATTTGTGTTAATTTTTCCCGAATCCTGTGAAAAAATCCGCGTCACCTGCAAAGCAATCAGACGCTGGCTCGAAGCAGACGACCAATACCCAACATTCATTAAAAACGATATCAACGATTTGGAAAAGAAGCAATCGTTTCATTCACGTCTCGTGCGAGAGTCGCAGGAGAAAATATTCCAGTTGGAACATCGTCTGCGTCATGTAAAAAAGGGACTTGGCGAAACAGAGACTGAACTCGACAAATTGATGAAACGTAACGCGTCGTTGCAGGATCAGGAGGCGCGTGTTTTGGCCGAGTATAACAGTCTGAAGTTAGAAATGGAAATTAAGAATGTTAGGAAGGCGGAGTTACGGAGCAACGCGGTCAATATGCGGCCAGGGGATTATAACGAGGCCAACGATAGACTGATCAATGATATAAACGCTTTGAGAGACAGAATGAACGCCACCTATAAGTCAGTGGAACAGGTACAACTGAAGATGAAATGGATCGAGGAAAGGAAAGAGAAGGTTCAGGGAATTAAGGAAAAAATGAAAGGGATAAAGGACGAGCTGAGGCAGCTCCGCTCAGAAAATAACAAGTAAGAATTTCTGACCAACAGGTGTCACTACGGTCCAATTCAATGCCTAGTGGAACCATTCATGCTTGATTGAGCACCAATCAAAAGAATTTTCTACTGTATTGGTCCACTAGAACTTTGCTGCCATCTTTTGGCAATAATCGCGGCTGACTGCTCCAATTGTATCGTACACGTGCGTGCAGCAGTCACCCATCCGCGTATTCATCGCACTCTACGTTGCTTAACTTCTAGCTACGAGGCCAACACGCCAACAACTTAGGCCATAAAGAAAATCCTCCATGGCCGGTGGGTAAAGTTGTGCCATATTGTAACTGCAAGGGGTTCAATGCAACATCTCCCTTTCAGACAGAGATGACTCGTCCTCGAGGCATTTATTATGGCTCTGTGTCTCAGTGCCAAACTACACTTTCCAGGTTCGACTGGGAAAGTCTGCCAGAGGCACAGTGAATTGAGCTGTGCATGTCCCAATGACGTTACGTCAAACAATGGCGTGGCACACTTCACGTAAGTCACGTCACGGTCGGCTCACACCTCTGCGCCCCGTGTCCCCCAGAATGGCCGCCAGGATGACGTCATTGAAAAGCCTCTATTGATGTGTTTCCTTGCAGATACGAGGTGGAGTTTGACCGGATCAACCAGTGTCTGTCCGACCTCAAACGGATCCATCTTCTAAAGACAAGTACTGAGGTCCTCAAGAAAATCTTTCTAAACCTTCCCCTCATCAGCAACGCGGAGCAGGTCGCTAAACAGAAAAAAGGTAAACAGGAGAACAGTGACTGTAACTGCAGTGGTTGTCGCGCCATATCGGCGACTGATTTATTATTCCATGTGGTTGTGCCACAGACGTGAAGTGATTCAGAAAAGTTAGTTGCCACCTTTTCTGTGCCGTTGCAAAGTCGACCAGGCATCAGCTTTAGGAAGCCAGATTGAGGAGACTTACTGGCACAGCAGTGCCATCTCTTAACTGATTAGTAAACTACACCAGGCATGATGCCATTGATACGGTAAATGTTAAATGCAATACGCCAGAGGTACAAAACGGTTTTTCAAAGGGATTTTTAGGGGTTAGGGTTTAGGGGTTAGGGTTAGGGGTTAGGGTTAGGATTAGATCATCCTCGAAAGGTTTTGGTTGGGGTTAGCCATATATATGTTTTCCGAAGTCCACCAAATTGTACCTCTGGGTGATTGCAATTAACACTTGTAGACCAGTGCCATCTCTGAGGTGATCAGTAAACTACAGGCATGGAACAGTTAACAAAGCATTTACCAGATGGCAGCACCATTCAGTCAGTTTTCACTACAAAATATACTTGTATTTGTATTAGATTTTTCCGTCAGGGCTGAAGCCATAGCATTATTGGCCCTGGTAAGTATGGAAGAGGCCATCTTAAGCTGCTCATGTTCCTCACTTGGATGGGGTCTTTTACTTGCCCTTGCAAAGAAACAAGGTACAAGGCACCACGGCTTACTGTCCCATGCAACAAACTGAAGAGCCAGGGATGATTTATCCCATATGGCCCGGGATTCCAACCTGGTACCTGTCGCGTGCTAAAGGGACGTGATAACCTCTCGGCTATCAAGGCTCCTATTGTGAAATGTACCCTAAATCCTAACCCTAATATGTACCCTGCATTACCTACCCGTACCCAAACTGAAAGGGCCCAAGTGCCTGTGGTATTTAGCTATCCTTTGTTTGGTACGAATTCTGTTATTGGTAGGCCTCAGTTTGTAACATGTCTTTTGATTGGTGCTTTGTTACCCAATGCGTACATTCTCTACAATTTAGATCATCTAGAGAGGGCATCCCGTGTGACGTCACGCCTGATCGACCAAGACTGGAAGCGACTTTACCGCGCGCTACCCTTTGAACCAAAACGAGGCGAAGAAACGCTCCATGTAGATATTGACCAGATCGACAAGTCATTCGTCCGTGGAAACACACAAGAACTTTCCCTGGAGTCTCTCCGTCGTTGGAGACGGATTCATACAAGGGCAACTCTCGAAGACCTTAAACATGCCTTGACGGCGATAGGACGGCAGGACGTACTGTGGGCGGTGGAAGAGGCCCTAAAACCAAAACCAAAACCTAAGCCACCTATTCCAAGGTCACAGAGAAGGCCATTGTTGATGAAGGTTTTTGCCTTTTGAGAACGCGGAGGGATTTACCGACAGGGATATGAATCTTAGGCCCCCCCCCAAGAATCTAAGGCCACTTTTTACTGTTCACCAAACCATGTTAAAATTTGCCCACCCAGTACATGAAGTAACATTTGAAATATTCAAGGTATCAGGTGTAGATGAACTTATGTCAATGACTGTACATGTTTGTATCAGAATAAAATTCATTTCTCAGGTTCCAGCAGCGGGTGTTCAGACCAATGGCTTTTTTATTGAAGTAATTTTCTGAATGCGATAATTCACTGCAGTAATGTTATCTGAGTAGTTTTTCTAAGTCACGATGTATTATGGTATTATATGGATTACTTCAGGCATTTTCAGCCATTCATCATCATTTTGTTCAGCATTGAGAAACCTTACCTATCAATGTAATGGAGGAACCGAGAGGGTGGCAAGCTATGGATGGAAGTTTCCAACGGGATGTACTCAAAATATTTAGAAATATGTGCTGTTGATTAGAAATTCTTGGTTTATGTGGATTTGACATGTTCTTATCCTGTGAAGGAATGATAGTCTGAACAAGTCATTTTCAATACGATCAGAATTATGGATATGACGACCACACAAGATGAGGTAGAGTGATGCTATTGTTTCAAACTTGTGTCCAGCTCCTATAGCACGTTTAAATCATCTGGACCGTGATGGCAGGACCCTTTGGTTGTCAGGCAGACCGTGGTATTGTTGGTGAAGTCTACACTCCTTTCGCAGTGTCTTCTCACTCATACCTATCGTTCATAGACACTGCTTACAATAGCCAGATTCCCGCTGATTTACCACTAGAGGGCGTTTGCATAACTAACGAAATACATGAAACATTTTCTGATTGGTTCACTGTCAGCGTCCTTGACAACCGCGGCAGACTGGTCACTCGTCGTAAAGCATTTTATATGGGACTGTTGCATTATGACGCAGCACGACTAGTCTACAACAACAGCAATGGCTGCCCCTCCCCTGTGGTCCAGCATGCAGTGTCACTTTGCACTTTTCAGTGTTTAGCTCGTGCCTTTTTTGTTTTGAAACATCGCTAAAGAAGTGGATAACGGCGCTCTATACGAGATTATTATGTTTGTATACTGATTGATCTTGTAAACAGGCCGAAGCACGGAGCAACGCTGTTTGGCTGCTGACTAGTGCTGCCATCATGCGGTAAATCGGCGGGAATCTGGCTATTGTAAGCAGTGTCTATGAACGATAGGTATGAGTGAGAAGACACTGGGAAAGGAGTGTAGTGAAGTCTGGCTATTGAAATGCGTTTTATTGACAGGACACTTCCAGCCAATCCCATGCCAATGCCTGTGTTCAATTTCAAATCAAGGCCTCGTTGCACGTTCTATTTCGAACCAAGGTTCAGCTGGTTAGAAAGCAATGTGTGTTGGACCATTTAGAGTAAACTCTAAGTTCATTGTTGTCCGGTTACTAGAGATTTCACTGACATACGCCCATCGAGCTCCAGATGATTTAAACAGACTTTAGTGATTGTGGTGACTAAATAGAACTTGAAGGAAATGCCCGGTGACATCACGGCGCAACAGAGGTTCTTCACGTGACGTCACATTTCTATGACAACACAATGCCACCATATAGAGCTTGTGCAGGTGACGTCATCACGAAAAAATCTGTCATCTTGCCGGTCAAACTGACGTCAGCGACCCACGTGGTGCAGTTTGTCGTCAGCGCAAGTGGAGTGTTGCGTCTTCAAACATGACGCGATCTACACGTGGCACACTTTGTCGTTGACCGCCAGCATGGTGGACCACCGGCCAATCGTGACGTCATAATGAGCCGCTGGCTCATTATGATGTCACTATGACCGGCAGTCCATCATGCTGACGTCAATGACAAAGTGTGCCACGTGTAGATTGTGTCATGGGTGAATTCAGGTGCACTCTACTTGCGCCGATGAAAAAGTGTGCCACGTGGGACGACGACATTATTTGACATCAAGATGGCAGATTTTTCTGTGATGACGTCATCTGCACAAGCTCTATTGGTCGTTTTCACGACGTAACTCCGACAGTGTCCGCCATGATGACGTTGCGCGTTTTGCCTACCAGCAGCCAATGCATTTTGCGTTTCTGCTGGTGGGCAAAACGCGTAACGTCATCATGGCGGACACTGTCGGAGTTACGCCGTGAAAACAATCTATTGGCTGTCAAAATGCCAATCGACATCACGGCATGAACACCGCATCAACATGATTTTTATAGCCCGGCGTGGTTGCAGACCGAAATGAAACTGGAAGGAATGGTTTAAAACCAGACGAAGAGGATGACTTTTTCAGCGATATTGAGTACTTGTTGACGTTGTACACCATATTTTCTGATTTCGTATTTTTTGGTATGCCCACAACCATCATATTCGGAATAACACTAAATTCATTGACAATAGCAGTGGTAGTTGTCAGCAAGATTGGTCAGGAATCAACCAGAATATTACTCATAGCTCTCGCCTTATCAGACACAGCTACGTTTTTTTGTGCACCCCTGAAGCAAGTTGTATATGACCACATAGCGGTGCTAGACTGGTACACATGGACTGACGTAGCCTGCCCTCTCTACTCCTTTTTCTCTATCGTCGTTCCATCCACTTCTCATTGGATGGTCGTACTCGTCACTCTTGAAAGATGGATATCTGTTACATTCCCTTTAAAGGCCATGGTCCTCTGTACGAGAAAATGGACGTACGTTGCTATCATGAGTGTGTTGATGATGCATTTTGCTATTTTTGGTCATGCACTGTACATCAGACAAATTGATGTACCATCTGGATTATGTGGCTGTACTGATTATATCAGAATTAATTGTCAAAAGTTTGCCAATGCGGTCAATAATTTGAACAGCATCGTTTCATTTTGTCTTCCCTTCATCTGTATCGTCTTTTTTAACGCCTCGATCCTGTCTAACGTCATCAGAAGTCGGAACAAGCGGAGACAGTTACAGAGTTCACAAGAATCGACGACAAACTTCAACAGCATGACCGTCATGTTATTGATCGTGAGTGTAGTGTTCTTATTATTTGTTTCTCCAGTTGCCATATCTAACTTTATATTTGGCATTGGCTTTTCTTTACTTCATGATACAGATCTTGCAGTTCAAGTAATCGTATACATGATGGTAATTTGGGAGCCACTTTCTGAGTTTCTCAACGTTATCAATCACAGTATTAATTTCATCCTTTACTGTATTTGTGGGAGACAGTTCCGACAGGCGTTTTACAACATGTTAAGATGTAAACGAACCAAAAAGTGATCAGATGATCTGGATTTTTATTTCTCACCACATGGAATTAGACATGAAATAATCAGAAGTCTACGGTGAAAGACATTGCTTCCTACCAGACTCAAACCCACGGACCCTCGCATTAGGCATCATTCGCCAGCACTAAGGGGCAGCACGCCTCAACCACTACCTAGGCCAAATCCCCATCCTCAAAAACGATGGTTCAATGACCCCATGTTAAAGAAGGCTTCCATAAGCACCCTGCAAGTAATCCAATCTCTGAACCCAAACATAAGAAGTAGAAAGAGAGAAATAGAAAAGTTCTTGGTCGCAGACACAGGTTTGAAGGGAAGACTATCCTGGTTTAAAGCCCCACTGTATTGAATGTGAAAAACGCAAATCATCGCCGCGATTCTCGCACGACGTCAGCATAGTGTAAAATGTACTACGCTCTGTCGGAATACATTAGAGCTCTCCCTGCAGTTTTTTCCAATGCGTGCTGAAAACTAGGCCTTCATTCTGTGAAGTGCGTATCAGGCAAGCATTTTGGGGACCTTCACGAGGCTATGGGACCTGTATGTGCACTCTCCTAACTTTTTGAGAATATCGTAAAATTCAATATTGTGGGGCTTTAAACTCCCCCTCCGAGCTTGTAACCTTGAAATCATGGGCGATGATTGGAGATTAACTGTTACACTGATGGTGGCAAGCTTTGGGTTAGTATGCATTTCCAATGGGAGCCACGGTGGTGTAGTGGTTCGGGTCTCTGACTAGCGACCAGAGGGTCCCAGGTTCGAATCCCACTGGGCGTGAGACTTTTGGCAAGTCTCTTTGCCTCACTGGCCTACTCAACCCAGGTGTACACATACATGTATAAATGGGTACCGGTCGGAAATGCTCAGATTGTAGCGCTGAATGAGCAGCTTATCTGAGTTCTACTGAAAGATTTCAGGATGGACTTGGGTTAAAGTGTGAATTCAGATGAACTTTTAACTTTAACTCTGAGAATCATCAAGTCATGTACCGCCGGACACTGGCAACTTTTCATTTTATGTGATGGACAGAGAAGTTACAATCACATCGGTGAAGAATTGTTTGTGGACCAAGAAAGATGTCAGACAGAGGAAGGGAAAGCACGTCACAAACGATCGCCATGCAAATATCTATCAGTCATTGTAAAGCCCCACTTCACTACAGCGGTTTCCGCCGTGGTCTGCGGCAAGCTGTGAGGTTTTCACAGGGCATGATGATTATCCCAAAACATGCAGAAACCCCTCCCCTCGCGACAAACTGCGATTACAGAAAGATGTCTAGCTATAGACGTGTCTAAAACTGCCGTCCAAAGACAATGGCGNGAATCATGGACTGTGTTACGTCACCCGGTTTTAGATCGAGGTTGTGGTTGTGATTTCGGCGGAAGTGCGCAAATCTGCTAATTCAAGAATCGTCTATTGCTGTTTACGAAGTTACCAATCGTAAGTTTCCGCAATGGTCCGGTTCGACGAACCAGTACGACAACCTTTGGCGATGAAGAACAACTCCTGTTCGAGTAGTCTTTAACAATGGAAGAATCCTCCCTAAACTTGTCGCAGGCCAATCTGGAGCACTGCGGAAACTCACTATCATCTTTTGCCAGATTCTACGGGTGAGTCCCATTCGTAGAAGAGGGGGAAGGCATTTGGTCCAGATAACTGCATGAGCAGGGAAGAGGAAGGGGGTCTTGCATGAAGCGTTGAAATTATTCGAAGTGAGAGAGAGGTGTCCTAGGTCTCAGGACCTTACTGAATGCCAGATGTTGGTTTGTGACTAAAATGCCTGAGGGCGCCACCTGAGACAGCAACTGAAAGACGACAGAGGCATTTTTGCTACAACCAAATATCTGGCACACAGTGAAGGCGAACTAGAGAACGCATCTAAGGTCTGCCCCCAAGCTGCTGTCAGGAAACTGTTAGGCAAGTCTAGTTGCATCTGATCCGATGCGAATTATTTGGCAAAACTTTCTACCAACTTACCTCGTCTCGGCGCAAACGAATGACCTAGAGGTTGTAAATGTGTGGACAACAAGGTGACATGTAGTGAAATCAATACCGCATTCGTTTACTTCCACGAGCTAGCTCGGAACAGGCTCTACAGCGTTCGTTTACACCGGAACTGCGTCATCGGGCCTTCCTCGGATCAGGCGCGACTAGCCCTACCCGCCGAGGTGGGCTTCTCGTGTAACCTTCCCAGGATGCAAAGCAGGATGTCACTTCCGATCATGAGATGCACACAGCCCTCGCATACATCAGTGTACATCGGCGTGCAAAAGTAATCGAACGCTGTCGTGTTAGACACGAGTAAAGTGTCATGGCGGATATTCAGCCAATCACAGCACATTTTTCTCGTGTCTGACACGACAGCGTTCGATTACTGGCTGTT
Organism: Notospermus geniculatus; assembly: GCA_002633025.1. NCBI lineage: Eukaryota > Metazoa > Nemertea > Pilidiophora > Heteronemertea > Lineidae > Notospermus > Notospermus geniculatus. The sequence continues at coordinate 26,992 of NMRB01004168.1, forward strand.
GTGCGCACGCTCAGCTTGTCCTTCCGGGGCTTGCCCGAGGAAGTAATCGAATGCGGTACAAGAAACTTAATCGTTAAGCCCCGTCCACACTATGCAACACAAATCGTCTCGTCATTATGGGAGAGTCTCGGAACTGATTCATCGCATGATTGGGTGTGCCCACACTGTGCGACTAGTCCTAGCCCATCAAAACACAATCCGACTTTCAACCACCATGGTCATCAGATCATGTGATGAAATGAGTGACTCCGATTGGCTATGATTCCCCGGCGGCATCCTGAACCTTGCCACACTGCGACTCGATCGACCTATGACTCCCCGGTCGTAGGGATCTTAACTCAGTCACTGGTGACTGAGTCGTGCAACTGCCACTGCCAGCGACAACTTGCCGAAGTTTCCACCCTTCCACTTCATCACATAGTGTGGAAGGAGCTTTACGCAGGTGGGCAGGGGAAGGGACGGACTTGGGTTTTTCTCAACTATTTTCTAAGTACTCTTCTGGTAATTTTCACAACTTGTCAAGAAATGAAGTAGTTAGACATGCCAGAGAGGGAGGGGGCTGGTGTCCCATAAGGGGCAGGGATGAACTGTGGATTGATGTATTGTAGTATGGGGTTTGAGCACACAGGGAAAACGGACGTGAACAACTACCGTACGTGTCCCCTGCAAGAATGTAATTATTGTGAACTTACACTTGGCCGTCGTCCTCCGTTCAGTCTTTGCTGTCGGACTTCGCAGTGTTTGCTGGCTATGTCAGGGTCGGAATACAGGCTTAGTTCTTGAATGGAACCCTTGAAGTACAGATAACAGCATAAGTCAAGAAACAATCAGATCGGATGAACATATCATCAGTTAATTTATGTTCCATTAATTTTTGTTATCTGGGCTTCAATGCTGTTCTAAGCAACGGCCCTGCCCAGAATATTTAGTTTCATGTACTATACTATTTTTGTTTTAATAAAGTTAATTAACAACAACAACATATCATCCTGGAGTACGTTAGTCAGTGGTTCTTCGCACTTTCTCCCTTCGTAACCATGCACAGTCAGTGTGCGAGGCCTAAAGGGCCTGTCACTCTGAAGTAGTTCTCAAAACGTCCTGCCCCTTCCTAAAAATGGTAAAACGGGTTAGAACGTGTAACCCTTGCCCAAATAATGCTTCGATGTTCTGGAGCACCCTTCCCGTCCATGAAGTTCATAAAAAGACTGTAAAACGTTGCCACTATGGCTGCAGATCTTTCTCGTTTAAGTCAATTTCAGAATTGTCTATTCTCAAGAAGCAGTTTGGGCTACTTACCAAGAACTTTCCGTTAAATCCGGCGCCTCCTTGGCCGATATATAACGTAGACCCTCTATCCAGGGGTAAAGGTATCGGCGACCGGGATACAATCACGCTATCATAATCCACACAATTGTAAAACAACTCCGTTGTATTCCCGCGAACACTGAGGGCAAACCGCGTCCACTTATCCACCATACTCGGCACGGTGAACTTCACGATTGGTTTGGAACTCGTCCTAGTCCTGTAGTCCGAATAATGAAGGAAGATGTTTTGTAGTCCGGACTCCGTGTCTGAAATACTGAGTCCGAATTGCATCACTAGCTCAAACGGATCGATCACGGAGAAGAGATATCCGCCACGAAGTTCCGCCGGTTTTACCGTGACTAGAATGGAGAAGTCTTGAAAGAGCATATAGTCCAGTGAGATTATGCTGACGTCTCCCATGATGTTGGCTCGTTCGGTTAGCCGAAACGTCGGTAGCCCGTCGATGCCTGTGTCGTAGCGTACCGTGTCATCGGAGGGGTCGAGGATCCCGATTGGCTGGAGCAGATCGATGAAGGTCCCTGGAATGATACAAGGGATGATACATAAGCATTTGTTGTCAGACAGACCTTAGGCTTGTGGGCACAAGTACGCCAGGAGCCCTGGCTAATAGCTAGTGGTTGTCATGTCCACTTCGCAAGCAGCAGGTCCCAGGTCGAATCTAGCCTGGGCAATATGGGATTGATCGTCCCTGGGTCTTCAGGTCCGTCCTATGGGGGAGTAAGCTGTCATGCTTGTACCACTTGTACGTTGTACTTTGCAAGGGCAAATAAAATCCCAGTCTAGACCCTGATAGCCTAGTGGCTATCATGTCCCCTCAGCAAGCAGCAGGTCCTTGGTTCGAATCGAGCCAGAGGGCCATGTGGGATGTCATCTCTGGCTCTTCAGGTCCATCACATGGAATGTAAGCTGTTGGGCTTGTTCCCTTGCAAGGCCAAGTAAAAGACCCCATCCAAGTGAGGGACATGAGTAGTTGGAGATGGCCTCCTCCGTACTCAGCAGAGCCAATAATGTTATGGCTTTGGCCCTGATGGAAAAATAGACTACAGTACAAGTATGATGGTGTGACCGGTTTTCGTGGTACTAAGGCCATGTAGGCCTAAGACTTTACCGCCTGATTGCGGCGTTACTCACTTTGCGTCCGTAATTATTTTGTTATGTATCGAAAATAGAGATATTAATTTTCCGTGAAATGTTTATGTCTCGCGGGCGCGCGCGTGAATAAATGTGAATAAACGGGAAAAAACAGGAGTACCACGAAAACTGTTCTACCCCGAAAACTGGTCACTCCATCATACAAGTACTATACACCAGTCCTTGTCCTGAAAAAAATAGTGCCAATGGCACTGTGCCCGCTTGGCTTTTTAGCAAAGTGGTGGAAAGCATAAGCCATATCAGAATCCCATACAAGCCATCTTTGACAATACCTGTGACCAAAGCATACATAGCAGATTTTGTGAGCTTGGTTTTGGCCTCCTGGTGGCAAAGTCAAGAATTAGATTTCACCAAAATTTCGTCAGGAAGTCACCACAACCTAGAGGTAAATACATACAAAGGTTCAATACAATAGCTCAAACGATTATCAAAATATAGCCCTTTTAAGTTTTTCACAAAATGCCCCCTACCTACCAAAATAGGAATCGCATCGCACCCAAAATCGAACTTGACCTAGATTTTGTGGTCATACACACCCATATGCAATATGAAAATGATCCTTCAAAAACTGAAGGCGCTATCCATCTGACAAGGAAAAATTTGATATTTTCATTTTGGCCCCCTAGTGGCAAAGTGAAGAATCAGATTGCGCCGAAACTTCGTGTGCAAGTCACCACAAACTAGAGGTACATACATACAAAGTTTCATCGCGATAGCTCAAGCCATTCTCAAAATACAGGCCTTTGAATTTTTTCACAAAACGCCCCCTACTGGCCAAAGTAGGAATCGCATCGCACCCAAAATCGAACTTGACCTAGATTTTGTGGTCATACACACNAATATCAAGAAGTCAACTTCCAAAACTTAGAAAATTTTCGACCCCAACCGGGGTCTTCCTCAGGCACTTTTCAGTTGCAGAGACCAGAAAAGACTGAGCTGAATCCCTGTTGCTGTTAGTTTTGGAAGTTGACTTCTTTACAATTATTATATAATCATCTCAACAAAGGTTGTGCGATCGCGTTCAATCATTCATTGGATTGACTAGCTCAACGGACGTCCTTGCCTTGTTCGAAATTCCGATAAACACGAGTGTTTTGGTGGACTTGTCTAACTGCTGTCTTACAAATGTTTAGGCTTAACTCTTTCATCCCGACGGATACACCCGTTCGCAAAAATCGTTCTCAAATCCTATGAACGAGTATATCCGTGCATCCCTAAAACCCTATTTTCTACAAGATAAGACTCGGTAAAGTCTGGCAACATCTATCTTCGACCTAATGGAATGCGGAAGTCATGTAATGTGACAGAGCTTTGCGGTTTATAATCATGCCTGTCGATCACTTGTGGTCGTTTCCCGATTGTTCGCGTTGTCCACCGGTCATTCAATAGCCGGGTGTGATTAAAGGTCCGTGGAAAATCCAACTATCAATTTCCTAGCTTCCGCATTCCATTGGGTCAAAGATAGATGTTGCCAGACTTTAAGTATTTTTTTTTTAAATCCTGAAATATTTTTTCTTCATAAAATCGCCTAGGACTGGAAGTTGCGGCTAGAAAATTGCCTAGGGCTGAAAGAGTTAAACAAGCCCAACTTACACAGGTGAAAAACACCTTTTATAAGTTTGGGCCTCTGTATGTGGCCTGTGACGGTTGACCTCTTTTAATATAGGGGACCATCACCTTTACAGGTAAGGCCTTGGCACGAAGGCTTTTGTTGTCATTCATGCCGAGATCACTGCAATGATTGACAAATTGTCCCAATATCTCAACTTCTACTGTTTGAGCATACGGGACGTAAAAAGCACAGTTGAAAGTCTCCCTGAGAAAGTCGAATAGCACAGGTAAGTAGAATCTATAATTTTTCCACAAAGTCTGGCTTGGAGGTACCCTCCTTAACCAAGCTTGGGGCAGTTCGGTTCATATTGGTCAGATCCACAGTGACCCCTGTCGGTAAGGGAGCGAACCCTTCCCTTTTCTGCATGGCGAGGTGGAACGAGGGTACGTGGAGACGGATGATAATCGTGGTCGGGGGACACCGGGTAATGGAGTCTTGGGTGTGTTTTCGTTCCCCACCCTCCCCTCCCGAATTGAGGTCAACCGCAGGGGTCGGCTCGATTGTGCGTGAGCTTGCTTCGCGTTCTCTTCATTCCCCAATACTCAATAGGGGCCTACCGTGAGCTCACGCACAGACAGGGGCCACTGTGGAATCGGTCAGGTCCGCTGTGTCACAATTCCATGGAGCTATAGTCATGTACCATAAATTGCGGACCATGTTTACATGGCGTCAGTGACGTCGCAATGCATCAGCGTGTGTTGGATGCACTACGGCGTCACGTCACGCGGTCCGCAATTTTCGGTACACATCAGTCATCTATAGTTTGAGGAACTAGCCGCAGGAAGGTTCGACCTGTTTGTGTCACTGAACCAATAGAGGAATACCACTGACGTCACCAAACCATGTGACTGGACGTCAAAATGACAAAAACTGGCGTCCCTCAATAGGATGCTACACATGGATTGACATCACGCCTGACGTGACGAGACAGCACACGAAATAATCGCGTCATCATGGCGTTCCTTCAGGAAACATGTGGTCAATTTGACGTCCAGCGTGGACTTTATGACGTCGCATGGGAAACCTCTATAGGTCACGAGTGACGAGCCACGTGACCGACCATTCCTCCGCTCATTCGGTTTGGAGACGCCGTCCTGGTCGGTCATGGGTGAGCTCTTGAGGTAATTTGTTTTCCAATTTCCTGAATTAGAAGGAGCCTAAAAGGCCAATATGAAGGAAAATATGAAGGTTATATGAAGGAGATATGAAGGAAATATGAAGGAAAATATGAAGGAAATATGAAGGAAAATATGAAGGAAATATGAAGGAAAATATGAAGGAAATATGAAGGAAATATGAAGGAAAATATGAAGGAAATATGAAGGAAAATATGAAGGTTAATTTGTAAGGGGGCTGTATGCTTCGAAGGTTCACCAGAGAAGGAGGTTAATGGAGGTGTAAGAAGCACAGGGAGGGCGTTGAAATCAACCTGGGGATTTGGACTCGCTAGATTTGCTAAAAGGCATGGAAGGGCGGACGCATGTTGAGCTGTTGTGTGTTGAAAACCTATTTTCGCCTTGGTTTATATGGTGTCCCTTGGTTGCATGTGTGTGCGACAATGTAGGCCAGGCCTTTTCATTCATATGCACTGGCGCGTGGAGCGGACGGAATGTTGTTCCTGGCGATATGGCATTGTGCAATTAGCCAGTAGAGAGTTGTTATGGTTCCCGATCATCAAGATCGGGAACCATATTGTTTTTGGTCGTGGTGTCTGTCTGTCTGTCTGTCTGTCCGTCTGTCACGCCTCCATATCTCATCTCCTTCAACAGCTACAGTCCTGGTAACACATCCTACCCCTAGGTTTGTCAACCTGGGCAATCCAATGAGCTAATCATTTTCAACATCAGATGCCTCCATCATGATGTAATCAACATATCAGACTTGATATTTTGTCTGTCACGCTTTTATCTGATGCCATAACTCGGCTCCTTTAGCACCTAGAGCAACAGAAACTAGTTCTACCCTTAGGTTTTCATACCCTAGGAATCGAATGGACTGATTACTTTTGATCTGAGGTGTAGGGGTCATGGTGATATCAATATCACAAATTTGATATTTTGAGATAACTTGCCATATTGTCAACTGAGCAACATGAAACAAGTTTTAGTTCATGCCTGCTTATCCAAGGACTGGACTATGTTAAAATTCTCAGCCTCACGTGTCCAGGTGATTGAAATATCATGAGATTTTGATATATCAAACTTGATACTTTGAAATATCTCTGCCTGTGGTAGAGATAGAGGCATGATATCACCCATACTTAGGTTATTGATGATGCTCATTTCGATTATGCAACGACCTCGATGATCAGAGGTCAAGGTCAAGGTCAAACTTGATAATTTGAAATATCTCTGCCTGTGGTAGAGGTAGAGGCATGATATCAGACATACTTAGGTTATTGAGAATGTCCATTTCGATTATGCAATGACCTTGATGATCAGATATCCAGGTCAAGGTCAAGGTCAACCATGGGATGAGTTATTGGCATGAGATCAAGTTCATGTCATATATCATATCATATGTCATGTCATGTCGTATCATATCATGTCACATCATATCATATCATATCATGTCACATCACATCACATCACATCACATCACATCGTATATCATATCATATCGCACCGCACCACACCACACCGTACCGCATCGCATCACATCACATCACATCAAGGATCCTGATCTCTGTCAGTGTATCCCGATCTCTATCAGTGTACATACCGGTATATCTGATCTCTATCAGTGTACCAGTCTTGTAGAACAACCTGTACATCGGGAACCATACGACATTTACAATGTCATCTTGTTTTGTATTGTGGTTTGTAGGGAAACAGTGTTGTGGTTCCTGATGTTATTTTCCTTCCTCTTTGTATTGTAGTGCAAGCACCGTCCCTGCATGTATGGGGTGTTTACCGTATACGCAAATATTTTCACGGCTAAAATATTTAGCAGTTGGGGTCCAAAGGTAACTTTTCGCATGGATAAATATTCGCGATTGGGGTCCAACATAAGATTTCAAAAACACTGCATTTTCAATGGTGAGTGTGACAGTTACGCTACTAAATCCACCAAAAAGAAAGAAATCCCAGCAGTGACAATCGACCTGACTGCTGGCGGGGCACCATGATAGCTGAGTGATTGACAGATCAGTGTCATGTGTCTGTAATTCAGTGCAAACCATGATGTATTACGGGATCGGCGGTGATTGGAAAATGGTTCGCGTGTAATAGAATTCGCGGGGGTATTGACCAATTCACGATTTTCGCGGTAATTTTTATTCGCGAAAATATTTGCGTATACGGTATATCGGCTTTCGTTTTAATGAGGCCGGCGCTGTACTAGCACCACACGGCGTCGCTGCCACCGTTGTGGCCAAAATGTCGTTTTTCTAACGTTATTTCCATTTATTTCTGTCATGAAAATAACCCGTTTGTTTTGGTCACCTGACAGTGAAACTTACATCATCGTGTAATTTTTAAAGCCACACTGTACTGAATTCAGAAATTCGTCCTCCCAGCGTTAGAGTTTAATAGTGTAACTTCCCAAGAGTTAAGGCCCGTTTCCACTTGAGCGTTTTACGCCGCGTTTTGATGCTTCGCCCATTGTTTGGAAGCAGAGCGGCGGAAAATAACAAAATATTTGACGCATCTCGCGGCGTAAAACGCTCTAGTGGAAACAGGCCTTTAGAGTACCGGTAGTGTAAATGTACAGTCCTCCCTCGCTCTTACGAACCTCCCGGATATTACGAACCCAACGTCTGGCTCCCAAAATTTCATGGCATGTATGTAATTTTGCCTGTTCGGTCAGCCGTGTGGGCCAATTCCTGTCCAGGATCAAGCTTGGGTTTGATTAGCGTACAATACAGACCAAAATATCCATGCCTGAGTTTGGTAAGTGTACTAATACAAACCAAATTATCCAAGCTTGGGTGTGATTAATTCATGTTTGAGCATTTAATCAGGCAAATATTCATTAAAGTTAGTCCTGTATACAAAGTGTATATGCCTTAGGCCTACTCGGCGTGCTCATCATGCCCCCACGGACGAATCCTCGCTATTACGAACTCCGCGTCAGTACGAACTTAACCCTTGGACCCCGAAGGGTTCGTAATAGCGACGGAGGACTGTACTATGCTCTAGCTGAATACTTCTTTAGCTAGGTCCTCAAAATGTTTGCCTGATCTGTACAAAAGAATCAAGGCCTAGTTTTCAGCACACATTGAAAAAACTGCAGGCAGAGCTCTGATGTATTATGATACTGATACTGATACTGATACTGATAGAGCATAGTACATTTTACACTTTACACAATGTCGGAGGACTTAAGCACTTTTCGAATTAACATTTTAAGCTGCATTCAGCTGACACGCGGAATGCGGTATAGGGCCGCGGAATCCCCGGCGGAAGCGATTTGTTGTAAGCGAAATGCATTGAACTTTCCGCTTACCGCATTCCGCAATCCGCATACCGCGTGCAGCTAAATCCAGCTTAAGGCCCCAAACATTTTGTTACGTTGTTGTGTGAACCTGAGAGGTTTTCAGCGAATATCTCCTCGTAATTCATCTGATGTTTGCTATCAACTAAAACCCCAGAACGGCCAAAGACGGCTGCTTATGAAATGTCCGACCGGCCAGTGCCGGCCTACACATTGTCCTAGTCATCATATGGCTGAAAATATACACAATGTAGGATGTCAGCAGCCATTGTGGGATTTTCAAGGCAGCCAGCCACGGCTGTTATAGGGCCTAAAGGGTTAAACAAAGTGTGGCTTAAAAAAATATCAAGATGAAAAGTGGACTGTGTGAATTGTTGTCAACTTACCCGTACTATAGTTTCTCCCGCATTCTCACGTTCCTTTTTCCAGTTTCAAGATGAGAGCCGTGTTTGTGGCCCTTCTTCTGCTCGCCGCTACTGATGTCCTTGATGGTAAAAAGATCCTACTTCTACCGTTCGTGACCCCCAGTCATCTCCTACTGTTTGAGCCAGTTCCCCTACTTCAGTTGGTTTTGACAGGGCAGCTTTAAGTGAGTTTTGTTGTGATTAGCCAGGTCAACTTTAGGGGACCCTCTTCATATTACTAATACCCTATTGTTGCATGAATGTGAGTACAATTGAAAGTTTGGAATTATGAACCTCTGTTATGGTAATATGGGTGGATGCCTCTTGAAGTTGGGTTTTATTGTGTGTGTATATAGAAATGTTTTAGTCTTGTGCAGGAAGTTGATGGAAGAAGAGCTCTTTTTGATGTGGANTGTTGATAACCCCGACCTTATGACTCGGCTAAGGAAAGAGAAATTTGACTTTGCCGTTGTTGATGGAGGCCCGTTTTGCAAGTGTCTGTACGTCATCCCGTACAGACTCGGCCTAGATCACGCCTCCATCACGCCTTTGATGCCGTTTGATACCCTGGCTATGTCACTACAAGTGCCATATTTGAATCCTATTCTATTTGATACGACATTTTCAATGATGTCCACCTTTCGTCAACGGCTGACGTCGACTGTCGCATTCAATGGTATATCTGTGTTCATCTCCTGGTTCTTTGAGGAGAGTGAGCTTAAGAATGTGTGTGAGGTGCCGTTTGAGTCGCTGACGGCCCTGATGATGAAGACACACATTTGGTTAATCGACCTTGACTCTCTGGTAGACGTGCCGAAACACATGGCACCCAATATGATCAATGTTGGGGGTATCTCTAGCAGCCCGCCACTACCACTGGAGAAGGAATTTGAAATATTCGCTGACGGTGCCATGGACGGTCTGGTGGTGATAACATTTGGAGGGATGTTGGGGTTTTTACCCGAGGATTACGTCAACAGGATCGTCAAGGGCATTGAAAAGGTCAAATACAAGGTCATATTTAGACAAAAAACAAAACCATCCGTGAAAGTTCCCAAGAATCTAATGATCGTGGATTGGATGCCGCAGAATGACTTGCTGGCACATCCGAACACGAGACTGTTCGTCACACACTGCGGCAGTAACGGCCAACACGAAGCAGTCAACCACGGGGTCCCGATGCTTGGACTTCCAATCAACGGAGACCAGATACACAATGCTGCGAGATTCACGGCGAAAGGCTATGGGAGATATCTAAACATCGAAACGGTGACACCCGACGAGCTGGCAGCAGCGATTGAGGAGGTCGCCAGTAACACAACCTACCGCGATAACATCCAGAAAGCTTCTAAAATCTTCAAGTCACGTCCGATGGCGCCACGTGAGCGCGCGGCCTATTGGATTGAGCACGTGATGGAACATGGGTCAGACCATTTACAGGCCTACACTAACCAGCTCTCTTGGTACCAGATCATGATGTTGGACGTCATGGGCTTTATTCTTTTAGTGATGGCTTTAGTTTGTTTTATTGTTTTTAAATGCACCAAGTTTATGTTGAGAAAATGTTGTGGTCGATCCAGAAAGGAAAAGGCCAACTGAAGGTCGTGTACTGTACGATAACGTGTTGAAGGTTCATAGTAGTAATACTTTTTTAATCCGCTCCTCTATAATTTATTTTTGATCATGCCTGGAATATTATCACATCTATCTTGAAAGAATTAACTGTTGATGTAATACGTACCTACTCAGTTTTAGACCAATAAAGATCGTGGCCTACTAGTTCTGAAGATGTGAATGTCGTCCACTCTGAATCCTAACCCCTGGACCCTATCTTAAACCCTTGATACCTCACCCCTGACCCTAAAGCCTACTCCTAATCCTAACTCTAACCCTCGCTGTCCATTCACACGATTTTCAAGCGGCAAACGCTCAAAAACATTGTTTGTTTCCGCCACGTTGGTCACGGACAAAGGATGCGGCATTGCGCCACTCGAAAATCGTGTGAATGGATTCTTAGCCTTAAATCCCTGATCAACCCTTACAGGCAGCCATTGCCCCACATACTGGCCACTCTACTCCATGGAATTAGTTCACATTTACAACTACTAGTTCTCTGATATGACGTTGTGGCCATTCATTTTACGTGGTCCCCCCCAAGAAAGCTGAACACAACTCACCCCAAGACTTCAAGTTCATAACTCTAAGGGTCAAACTGCCACAGGGCAGCGGAGGAAGATGGGTGAGAAAGCCAGGGGCATGTCGGTCGTTGGCTTGGCAGGTTGAGACCAAATGTTTGTCAGTTTCACTATTGTCTGTCTATTGTGAAATCTGAAACAATCTATTTCTTTTCATTCTCTCCCGGTGTCATCTTACTTCGTTGAGACTCAACCTTCTGAGCGACATGCGCCTAGTTCGTTGTGACGGGTCACATATGGTCTCATCCTTTTTTTTGTTTTTTCCTTTGGACGTGATGACTTTTCCATGCTGACAGAACGCCACGTGCTATGATAAAAGCCTCGAAAAGAATGGTGACATTGGCAGTTTTGCCGCCTGGTGCCGAGTCATCATGTGATCAGTGTTATGTGTGGAGAGATGAGCGCGATTGTCAACAGAAAGTCAGGTGGCCATGCGCTATCATTTGGCTAATACTAGGAGACGGGGAAAATTTTCCCGCCGCCGGGATTTGGGCCTTTCAAAAATACGACCAAGAGCGGGATGCTGATGCGTATTTCGAGGATCATATCATAATTTTGGAGCGTATTTGACTTCTTTGAAATGCAAGGCAATGCGTATTTGACGAACACTGCATTTCAGTGCGTAAAATACGTCGATACGCACGCTATTGAAAGCCCTGGTTGGAAAGGTCAACATTAAAAGTCCATGAAAATATTCAACCAAGGAAGTCCTGAACTATTTTTGGAATCTAAAGCCTAGCGCACATCGACCTTGCGACTGGAAGCAACAACCGGCAATTGCGTTTCCGGCAACGGTGGGCGACTGGCTGGAAACAGCAGCAACTGATCAGATGCTCAAACAGGTTGATATACATGTATGCGCCTCGGCAATGCTATTGCCGACCGTTGCCGCTAGTTCCAGCCAGTTGCTCATGTTCTACTTGTGGCAGACCGTTGCTTCTAGTTCTCTTCAGTTGCTGTCGCTGTGCACACTCTGGCAATGAATTTCCTTTGTTTGTGGCGCACACCTGGTCATGTGATGGAATCCCGAGTGGTCCGCTCGGAAGACATCGACAATTTCCGTGTAGCATTCAGTTCAGTTGCCTGTTCGATGTGCACGTTCCAGATTGAAGACTGGATTGTGCCACTTGTTGCCGCAATGACCAGTCGTAACCGGTGTGCGCTGAACGTGCACATCGATAGTGACTGTTGAGTTCAGTTGCTTCCAGTCGCAAGGTCGATGTGCGATAGGCTTTACAGTAATGCGTTCAGCAGGACAGAGAAAGTTTTTTCACTCACGTATTTTCTTCAGGATGTACGTAAATACTTTGTAAGCCTAGGCCTTAGATCCCAACAGACCTACTGGAAGCCACAGAGACATAGGCCTACAAGTGTTTTTGGAAGTTTTTTTTAATGATTTTTTTCTTGTCATATTGACAGGGTATCTGTTCTAAACCCATTGTAAGTAACTGGGACGAAACAACATGTCTTTTGTGAAGAAAACCGGTTTACTTCGGCAAACAGATTACAATAGCGCTAAGTCTGGCACACATCTCATGTCATACTTGAATGATAAAATATACTGCTGCAGTGGCCAATTGTGTCTTAGTCTTATTAAAGTCCCTCCGAATTGCACTTTACAGCATTTTCAAAGTGTTAGGAGAATGCAGGTAGAGATCTCGTAGCCTTGTGAAGGTCCCCAAAATGCTTGCCTGATACGTACTTCAAAGAATCAAGACCTAGTTTTCAGCACACATTGAAAAATCTGCAGGCAGAGCTCTATTGTATTCAGATAGAGCAGATAGAGCATAGATGTACATTTTACCGGGCATTTTACATGACATGACACTAGCGTTGGAGGACTTTTAAGGACTTCCTGAATTCAATTCAATGTGACTTTAAATGACAGGTATTTTGAAAATCACGTGATCACTCCGTGGGTCTCATGATATGCAAGATGGCTGCCTCAACGATGCCACGCCTTGATATTTAGAGAATCATTTGTATGAACACAGTTCATATAACTTACGATCACAGCTGAATATTCATTTAGGAAACAGGTAAGGACTATTTGTGATATTTTATGTAGATTTAGGATCACAGAATTGCGATTGGCAATAATATTATTGTGAAATCTGTAGGCCTGGGTTAATTGCCCTCACTGTGAGAGAAATCGACCTACTTCCCAGGGTTCTGCCGTGGCTGGTCAGTGCCAGACGGCCGGTCCAGGACACAGAAATGCCGACCGGCACTCGGCGTAAAAAAGAGTATTTTCCGACCATCAGAACGAACGAAGTGTGCCACGAGAGATGCCCGCCATGCACACTTCCGAATTTCCTTTCTGTTCCCATTCACCAAATGTGCTTCCAGGCAGGGGGCTTCCTGACACACTTCTGACCAATGACAACAACGACAACAACGGCGGCTGCCTGATTTGCAATAGAGTGGATCGGGGTCATTTTGATGCCAAATGAGCTCATTATTTCGACTCTAAGGTGCCAGGAAATCTCATTTCACGCCAGACCCCCCCATTCTGACCGGCACTCGTTCAGTCCTCGGCAGAACCCCGACTTCCATGTCACAAGAATTGTGACGCAGATTCATCAAGAATTGTTGGTTGAAACACAACCTTCAGAAATGTGAGTGAAGGGTCCAAGTTAAACTATAAGTAGACAGAAGTTGAGTTACATGTATGCACATGTAGAGGCCACATTCTCAAATTGATAAAAACGACAACGATCTGCGCACTTCTGCCGAAATCTCAGCCACAACCTCGGTCTGAAACTGAACAGCGTGACGCATGCAACCCCACGACAGTGACTTCGATGACGTTGCGTCAGAGTCAGCCATTGCTGAATCATGGATTCTGTCACGTCTCCCAATTTCAGATCGAGGTTGTGGTTGAGATTTCAGTGGAGGTGCGCAGATCTGCAAATTTAAGAACCGTCTATGTTTGCCATCTTTGTATCACTTTTGATCACGATGACCTAGTTTCACAACACACACAATGTAACGGAGTGGGAGGCAGTCATACTTTCTGGACGTCTTGTCCCTGTTTCCATCAGGGCCAAAGCCATAGCATTATTGGCCTTGGTGAGTATGGAGGAGGCCATCTCAAGCTACTCATGTTCCTCACTTGGATGGGGTCTTTTACTTGCCCTTACAAAGAAACAAGGTACAAGGCACCATGGATTACTGTCCCATGCGACGGACTGAAGAGCCAGGGATGATTATAAACCCTATATGCCCCAGGTGAGACCCAGGACCTGCTGCTTGCTAAGCCCACGTGGATAACCACTTGTTATCAAAGCTCCTTCCTGGAACAAGGCCCCCACAATGGGAGGAGCAGTGTGCAGTCATACCTCCTCTAGCACTGCCTGACACAACATTTTTCGATCACTTTGTTCTGGTTTTTACATCTTCAGTCCAATTCCTTGCAGCACCACCACCTGCCAGGATCAAAGAGTTGTGAGTTCCATGATCAAGAATATGGACACAGGTCAGTGTGAAATTCTAAAATACCTTGGTATCTCGTCCATCAAATAGATGATGCACTAGCCTCATTCTGAATGCAGCAGGTTTGCGTGACACAAAGAATCCAATCAGTATTTCTCCAAAATGGCGTCCACCACTTTTTTTTCGCTTTATGCATTCTACTGAGGCAGTGAACAGAACGTCGGTGAAATGCATACTCACTGACCTATCACAATCAAGTTTTGTATCATTAGCTAAACATCCTGCGGAAAGTCTGTTGATTAGAAAGCACCCTGCTATCTCATTTCAATAGGAGTAGTCAGCCCGAATATTGCCAAAAGATGGCGGCAAAGTTAGCGGACCACAATACACATGAAAATCCACGTGATTGGTGCTTGATCAAGAATGAATGGGTCCACTATATGCACTGAATTGGGCCTCAGTGACACCTATTGGTCAACTCACTGACAGCTCACGACTTGTAGCTTGCTGTGAATGCTGCACTGGTTGTACATGAAGTAGGCACGATGTACAGGTTCATGATTGACTGACGGTCACGTGCCAGGAAATGACCAATCACTTCGAGGTTATATCTTAAAAAAGTTTGTTTCTCTCTTTGTCATATTCTGGGAAACGGCACTTGAATATTCTATTTGACACAGAATACCCAGGTGGAGCAAAAATTCCGCCCAAACCCTCGGCTTATAGCGCCACTGGCTTGGACTACATTTTAGCTCCACCCTTGCAGGTTTGGTGTCACTGAATGAGGAATCCAGCAGCGTTGGGTCAGTCGACTTTGAAAACATCCCTACTGCATTGAAATTTGCTGTCAAAAATGTGGGTCTAGCTTAACTGTTAGTCATGGTTGAGCATCGCTTCTTTATGCTGTATAATTCCCTCGAGTGTGCCATTCATGTCGGCATTTACCACATTTGGTACCGGGACGTAGTGTAGGCCTCTATCATGGGATGTCATAAGGGGCACAATCCGCGTGAGCTACTGCGAAACTAATGTATTAGGCCAGCCCTGCATACCACGATATATAAATACACACAGCACACCTGGATGACCTAATTTCTGTCCGCAGTGAAGTACACCTGACTGCGGACAAGATTTTGCAGTAGCTCATGCGGTGTGTGTCCCTAATGTATTGTGCACTCGCATTCTCACAACTGAAATCATCACACACCATTAAGTTTCAATCTATTGACTTTTATCAAAAATCTATTTTTGCTTTTATGCATTAAACCATTTTGGCATGTCCCCAAAAATCCAATTTTTTGGGGTGGTAGTTCTTTGTATGACTTTTTGAGAAATGATTGATGTTATTTTTGAGGGGACACATTCTGATTGGTTATAACAATCACTTGCTCCAATATAATCGCATGCACTTTCATAATATTTTGCTGGCCTGGTTCCTCTGGCCATTGATGTTTCATGTCAAGTCTCACCACAATGCCATCTGGAGTAGGCCAGAGGAACCAGGCTGATATTTTGCATGTTCTCAAAGGTCAACCTCACCCCAGAAGACCAAGTGTAATATTGTGTGTATCTTTTAAATACGAATGATTCCTGCATGGGTTGAAGTTCTTATACGTGACCCGCTCTAGCAAAAGTAGGCGCATGTCACAGGTGATCATCATTGGTCATCAGTTTACTCAACTATTATCACTGCTGTCCACTACTATTGTCAACCTGCAGAGACGTACATTTCAGCTGTTGTGTTGTGAGGCCATTAACCCTTTCCTCAGTTACGACTTGCACCTACTTTTGCTGGATTAGGTCACATATCAGCAACACTTTCACCAAACAGATTTGTGCCAGATTTTATGCCCAATATCATATCTATTTACATGTATACCCAAATGTCATAGTTATTGGGGGCGTTCATATCTAAAGCCCAATTTTTGGCCCCTCCCTCTGTACCCCCACCCGTATGCACTCGTATCAACCCCC
>NMRB01004170.1:0-14282 GCA_002633025.1 Notospermus geniculatus
CGTAAAGGATTTCATACAATATTTCGAGTTTTAAAATGTGATCTCTGAAATCCGAGTTGAACCTTTATGGTTTGATTCCTTTATGGTATTAGCCAACATGCTCGGTCAGACTCACAATTCATTGGCTGGCAGTCTCCGAGCGAGCAAAATGGACGCCTGAGTTTCCGAGAAAAGTAAACCCGTGAACAAAAGGAGCCTCCATGTACATGACTGTACATGCGCATGTATTTTTTTACGAAAACACTGTTGAAAAAGTTCCCGAAAATACCCATGAAAAAAATGTTTTGATTCGAAGTTTTACGGGTTTTACTTCAGATTCTCCGAGACGCTGTAGATGTCCAGGACGCACTCGACGAAGGTATTCTACGTTCTTATCCCATCAAAATGACCCATATGAAGAAAACATTTTCGACCTTTGACGGCAATTGTGATGATTGGACCGAAGATAAGGTTGCTAGCCGCGTGATTGACATTGTAAGGAGCGTTGATTATGACGGTACCAGGCAACAGATGCATGGGATTTTCGTCCGTGACGACAACATCTTGGGCGAATCGGACAAGTCCTATCTCGAAAGCCGAAAAATTCTGGAGAATGTGAAGATAATTTCCACCCAATTCCTAACGTATGCATCGTGCATTTGGAAAGTTTGGCTGATAACGATTGTCATTTTCGTTTTGTTGTTAGTCATGGAAACTACAATGTTGGTTTTGACCGATTGGGATGCAGTGCGAAATAACTGCTTCAATCTGACATTGAATGAAACTTCACAGTCTCTACAACGACACTTCAAAGTCAATCATGGCCTTGCTTTCTGTTCCTTTTGTCTAGCTGCCGTCAGCCTGTTTCTACAATTTTCGATTTCTGATATTTTGGTCACTCAGCCATTTTACGAGGTTTTAAACCAGGTGCTTCCCAAATTGAGGTATGTCAAGAATATCTTTGTAGTCCCCTGTCTTGTCCTCTGCGCCATTGCGGGCTATCGGCTCTTTATGCACTCGGAACATGAATGCAGACACCTTGAACACCACACCATCATAAAATCATTCTGTGTAGTCGGTATCTGCATCACCCTCCCACCCGTCATCTTGTGTGTGGTCTTCCTCGTCACCTCTTTCCAACATTCCCTCTTTTATGATGTGCTTTTCTTTGATTTCGCCCTCAGCCGAGAGAGGACTGGGGGGTTGGAAAATGAGACCCCTGAAGTCGCACTGCCAGAGGAGGACTTTGGACATATGGGCTCTCTGACAGATTCGGCCCGAAATACACTGAAGAAAGCCTTGAGATTTCAAAAGCCCAAAAAACGCTCAAGACATTATAAATATTCTGATTTAGATGAACCATATGACACAGCTGCCTCTCAAAAACAGGCTGAAGAAGATTCATCATAAACTTGTATGATGATGTTCAAGTCTGTTGTGGATTTCCATCTACAGTCGACCATTGGACTGTCCACCATTATAGGCGTGCGGCCCCTTAGTGCTGGCGATTGATGCCTTATGCGAGGGTCCGCGGGTTCGATTCTGGTAGGAAGCAATGTCTTTCACCTTAGAAACTCGATTTCTATTTCATATACAGTCCACAATTCATGGACATTTGTATGATGAAGTATAATGGGGAAAGAATAATGTTGGTTGCTAGTGTTCAAGTTTGTTGGGAAAACCGTCCACACCATCATACATTTGTCCATGAACATCATCATACAGATTTTGTGGGATGTTGTGCATTTGTTGGCAAGATGAAACATGCTGCTAAAAATTTGAACATCATCATACATGTTGGATCCTGTTAAGGCCCGTCTACACGATCATGCATTTGTTCAAAACATCATCATATAAATGTATGATGATATTCATGGACAGATGTTTCATTGTGTAGGCTGTTTTCCCAACAAACGTGAACAACAACCAACATGTATGATGATGTTCAAATTGCCGTCTACACGATCATACATTTGTTCAAAACATCATCACACATCTGTATGATGATGTTTATGGACAAATGCATGATCGTGTGGACTGTTTTCCCAACAAACTTGAACATGTTTGATGATGTTCAAATTTTTCGCTGCATGTTTCATCTTGCCAACAAATGTACAACATCCCAAAAAAATCGTATGATGATGTTCATGGACAAAATGTTTGATCGTGCGGACGGTTTTCCCAACAAACTTGAACAGCATCCAACATTATCCTTTCTCCATCATACTTCATCATACAAATGTCCATGAATGTTGGACTGTAGATCGAAATCCACAACAAACTTCAACATCATCATAGTTTATGATGCTGTTTTGAACAATGCATGCTGAAATATGATGATGTTCAAAATTTAGCTGCATTGTCTAGACGGAAATCCACGACAAGCATGGACATGGACATCATCATACATTCATACATCATCATACAATGTATGATGATGTTTTGAACAAATGTATGATCGTGTAGACAGGCCTTTAAAGTTTGTTGGGAAAACGGTCGACACGATCATACATTTGTCCATGAACATCATCATACATTTCAAATGTATGATGATGTGTTGAACAAATTAATGTATGATCGTGTAGACGGGCCTTAAAAATTTGGACATCATCAGACATGTTGGATGCTGTTCACGTTTGTTGGGAAAACGGTCTACACGATCATACATCTGTCCATGAACAAATGTATGATCGTGTAGACGGGCCTTAGGCCCCTTTTACACTACGTGTTTTCAACCGTGCCCGACCCGGGTCGAGCACGGCGCGGCAAAAAAGGTGATAGTGTAAATGGGTTGGCACGGCACAACTGGGCTCGGCACGGTGCTACTTTCATCCGGGCCGAACCCCCCAACAGGAGGTGGGTTCGACCCGGGTCGAGCACGGTTCCGCTGGAAAACTGCACAGTGTAAACACGCTACTGGGCTCGGCCCACTTGAATGACTCGCCTTTAGTGAATGCGCATGCTCATTTATCGGCCTTGAAATCAATACGTCATTGCCGCGAATGATCATGGGCGCAGCCATATTGAAAACGACGGAGATTTCGTACCTCCACAGAAAGGAGAGCCGGCGATTCAGATATTGGCGCGGTTTTCATGGTGCAGTGTAAATGGGGTAAAATGCTCTTTCTGAGGCGGGCCTGGCCCGGGTCGAGCACGGCACCGTTCATCCGGGCCAAAATTCTGCGTAGTGTAAAAACGGCTATAGAGTCTATCCAGGGGAACCGGTTTGTGATAAGACATGTAAGATGGCAGGTTGAGGTCTGTCTCATTTCGACGTCGTTCGCCAGCGAGTTAATACCTTATCTGTCTACTGATGACCTTTTTGCAAAGGTGTTTCACGTCCTCAGGTGATATAACTCTATATAGGCCTATGGGAGGTGATGCTGAGTTTGTATATGGTTCTTGGTCAGTTTCAACAACTGTTAAAGGTGAAATTTCCCACTTCGCTGAAGTAAGGTCCGAATGAAACTGAATTGAATGTTGACCGAAAACTATGTCCGTATGCCATCACATGCATGTATGTACAAATGTATAAAAGTAGGCCTATAAATATTCATTCTTTTATATCAAAAATTAAATGGTAATCATTGACATATATTTTACAACCTCCATACCACAGTTTATACCTGATCGTGACAGCATCTTCCGACTGACAAAGGACAAACAAACTTTCTTGTTTCGAAGCGCACAGTACCCACACCAACGCGACAAACTCTCCTCTCCTCGGCGGCTAATTTCCTAACCGGCTGCATTCATACAAGTCCATGTCTGTGGGATCATCTCCCTATGGACTCCTAGAGAGCTGGTAACATACATACAAGTCCATGTCTGTGGGATCATCTCCCTATGGACTCCTAGAGCTGGTAACATACATACAAGTCGGCTCCATGTCTGTGGGATCATCTCCCTATGGACTCCAAGAGCTGGTAACATACATACAAGTCCATGTCTGTGGGATCCTCTCCCTATGGACTCCTAGAGCTGGTAACATACATACAAGTCCATGTCTGTGTGATCATCTCCCTATGGACTCCTAGAGCTGGGAACACAATTACAAGTCCATGTCTGGGGATCATCTCACTGACAGAGCTGGAAACACAAAAGCCATATCAGCGGAATTGGAAGAGTCATGTCGCGAACATGAAAGTCGCAGAGAAGAGGTGGCTGTATAGTACGCGCCGGTCACCCATCCAAGTACTAACCGCGGTCTACGATGCTTAACTTCCAGCTCGGAGGCCAATGCGCGAACCACAAGACCATAAAGGAAATCCTCCATGGCCGGCGGCGAATTTTTTACCAGTATAGATTCCCAACCAGTATCCATTACGAAATGAAATTTACGAAGTGAATGGTGGGTTAATGGTTGGGTTAGTGTAGCTGAAAGGGTAAATGTCGTCCTGGGTATATACAAAGATTACCCAGGATCTCAATCTTCACTAAAACAATACCCTGGGTGTACTTTCGGTAGCCGAACATCACCCAGCATCGTAGTATGACACCTGGATTCGAGGTTGTCTCGCCCGTGGTCACATGACCGCCTGAAGAATGTCATAACAGCAACACTCAACAAGTACCCCGGCGCGAGACCGCGAGGTTCCACGGGATTTCTAAATAGGACTCGTTCCTAGGCACCGATTGCACCATTGTCCACATGTCCTGCATGATTGGCAATGGTAGCCTATTTTCGTCATCCCATACCTTTTATTTGGGCAACTAAATCAGAGTTATGGGGAATACTTGAATGAAGGAAGATCAAACGACGCCAGGAAAGCTTTCTTTGATTCCTTTTTTCGGTGGAGGTGGCTCCGAGATTTGGTAGTCGGCCTTATTTTGGAGCAGGCGTTTACGATGAGAGAGTGAGAGATGGCACATGACTGAGGATGTGTGTATCTATGTTGCTGTGTAAGTGAGGTGAGGTTCAGATGAATGTTTGGTTGGAAAAAAATCAAGCAAGGGTGAACAAAGATTGTAGCTGTTCCGGTTGAAGGATCGCCAACAAGCCACTTTAAACAGATTTGGACGCTGTCGAGTGGAAGTTTTGCGTACGCCGAGGAAGATGGCGTCTGTGGGCATTTGAATGATCAAGTCCAGTTGTCTGACAGTGTTGCCATCTATGATGGCGAAACCGATTGGTACTTAATTCCACTTGTCCTGTTTGTATATTCTAGAGTCTTGTACTGTTAAGTGCCAGCCTGAAGAAGACCCCGGTTGGGGTCGAAAATTTGCAAAATCTGGAAGTTGACTTCCTGTATACTTTGTATTATCACGTTGTATGTCCTGTTTGTATAGATGAGTTTCGCTGGCAGCCATCTTGCCAAAATAGGTCATCACCATGGCAATTTTCTTCCAGAGTGACAGATGATTGGTTCTCCCATCCCCCCAGTGGGGGAAATCACCATGACGATGACGTAATTTTGGCAAGATGGCTGCTAGCGAAACTCGTCTATTGGGGATCTGGTTTGTACGCGAGGAGATTGCGGTCTGTCTCGGCCATTCTGACAGAATTTAGTTACGTAGTGATCTAACCATTCACCTCTTCCTACTGACTGACCACTTAACATTAAAGTTATTTCTCGCACTTAGTGATGTAACTGTACATAGGCCTACGGGAGGTAATGATGAATTTGTAAAAGGTTCTTATGGTCAGTTTAACCTTTATTGCACAGGGGTCCCTGAAAAGCGGTAAAAGTTGATAATATCCAAATTAGCCAAAGTTGGCTCCGAATGATTGTTTCAAAATGAAAGTTGATTTAATGTGTTTCGGAAAATATCAGCTTTGTTGTATTTTTGGAGACCCCTGTGTAGAAAAACGCGTATGATGGAGGATTTGTCCGTATATCATGTACATGTATGTATAAAAACTATTAACCACTGTAATAGTGATTTGAATGTTCATTCTTGTTTGAATATCGTGTATTTAAAAAAATAAATGAAAATTATTGACATATATTTACATGTATTCAAAACGTCCTTTTTTCAGATTTCTTTTATAGTTTTCTGTCATGAAACGGGAGGACCTAAGCCTCCACCCCGGTTAAGGCCACACTTTTTTTATTCTTTGGTTTACGGGCCCGCCGACGTGGCAAAATGCCATTCCGAAAAAAAAATAAAATTGGGAAAATCAGTTTCTTTTATTGCCTCCGAAGTTCAAATGAGGTCTTCTAAGAAAAAAACGAATAAATGGAGTCATTTTTATTCTCGCCGACCTTGGATTAGCAGTCAGGACAGCTAAAAATAAATAAAACCAACACTATTTCCCAGCAACAAGGACGGAAAGAAGCAGAAAAGAGGCGTTTATAAAGAATTTATTTGCTTTTTTATTTCCTCCGATTTGTCTAACTTGTCATTCTAAAGCTGAAAATGAAAAAAGTGAACTTAACCTAAGTTTTTTTTAATTTTTATTCCGTCCTCCGTACCTGGGCTCAGAAACTTTGTGCCCGTAAACCAAAGAATATAATAACCGTCGCCTAAACGGCCAGCACAACGGCTTTGTATGTACAGTCTTGTTAAAAACTTTCGTTTTCGTCAGGTTGTGGCAGTGACCTAGTGGAAACGGGCCTTAAGGCTTCCTTAGTATCCGGTATAGGAAAACGCCGGTTAAGAAAGGCTTCCCGAGGATTCACGACCGTGCTGCCATTGTTAACCGGCCTTTTCGTGTACCGTATACTTCTACGTAAAGGATGCCTAACTAATAAACACCGCCCTCCTTGGTCGGCGAGTCGAGCGTCGGAAGAATAGGACTCGTCCTACTATCTACGGTAAGTGCTTTCTTGAGATGACCCTGCTGAGCACTTGCCCTCGTATGCGCCGAAGATTTCTGTCTTTCTGGCCAGAGAGGCAGAAATCCTAAATTAATTTTTTGACCACTTTTTTGTTATTCTCATAAAACAGAGAGTTGGATAACTGTGACCTTCAAACTTCAAGGTCATTAGAGGAATCCTTTTGTATAACAGCGTAAAAATGATCTCGGATGAATTCGGTTTCACGCCGCGGTCACTTATTGCAGGGAATACAGTATATCGGCTTCCGGATGTAAATTGGGCCGAACTAGAAATGGAGCTAAAGAAAACCTTCACAAAGAGGGAGGCCTACCGTTTTATTAGCAAAAATCACGCGGACGATGACGCAAAAGATTAAAGAATTATTTGGAAATTTCATGTGGTGCAGATAGAAACCTTCCAGACATTAAAAACAGTGATCGATGAGACTGCCGGGTGCAGTGATAGTAGTTTGCTAGACAACACAACAGCATCTTGAAATAAGACAAGACTGTAGAAAAAATTATAATATGCCCTGCATTTCCTGAAACATTTTATATTCAAACAGTTTGAATGAACAGATACATGTTAGATCTCTTCAACCTGAATTTGAATCTTCCCGTTTTTTAGAGTCATGGTCATGGTCCTCCTCGACACAGTTTAATTACAATGGGAATCTTCCGTTGCTCCATTTAAATCCTATTATTGGACTTGTAACGCACGCTTGAAGTCACACTTTTTAAAGTAAGGCTAAAGTGCAGTCGCAGAATTCCAAGCTGCACTCTCCGAAATTTATGCTTTCGGTGACTTTTCTAAAAAGTGGATCTTTCGGAAACTGTGTGCTGTGCATACGGGCCAAGGCAGAAGAGAAATTTGAAGAGTAGTGAGATAGGATACTCACAAGCTTTGCTCTTTTTTCAGTGTTGATGCTTTGTTTGTACATCAGAGGCAAGGACAGAAATGGCAGTAACGTTCGAACAGTTTGAACTTCAGCAAGTCATAGATGACGAGGAAGGTACATGTATTACTGTCGACCGTCCAGATGGTCAAGATGGTCAAGGTGTACCAGACAAAGGGCAGAGGATTGTATATTCTGGATTAAAAGGACGTCTCACCAGAAAACGAACGAACAACAGCGCTCAACTGAAGGGCGTAGCCCCACTTTCGCGGAACGAGTATGAGGATCTGGAGATGAAACACCAGAAGGTAGAATTTTCCGATGACGAACTGGAGTACTTGAATAAGTTTTTGCTGTACATCGACGAGAAAAAACGTGTTGATGATAAAAAGGGGAACGCAGTGAAAGAAGTTGTCGAGAAATGCCTTGACGATATCCAGCTAAGGCTAAACCAGTATCCGCGATTCAAAGGGGGAGAACTTCTGGGATGTGGCAGCTTCTATGAGCAAACGAAGGTGGGAGACCCAGATGAGTTTGATTATCAGTACATATTGCCATTGGAAAATTACACAGCCAAAGTCGCTGAGGTGGGAAGAACAAAGAGCAAAAAAAGCAACTTGGAGTCTAAGGCGTTTTTCAGACTTTATAGAGCCGTGGGGAGTACATGTGTGGAGGGAGCCATGACTAAGAACGGCAGAGAGGGAACCATTGTGAAGAACGGCGAGCAGGGAGCCGTGGCTGAGAACGGCGAGGTGGCAACCCTAGCTGGAATTGCCGAACAGGGAGCCCTGGATGGGATTGTTGGCGATCAGGCAGCCAATGCTGATGAGAACGGCGATCAGGGTGACGTGGCTGAGAACGGCGAGCAGGTGGCAAATGAAGAAGTAAACAATGCGATGGCCATGAACAGAGAAATAGGAGCAAAGAATGTCCACGATGCTTTCCAAGCAACCCTCGAAAATATCCTTAAAGATTTATTCCCGGAGAGCCAACCGATGACTAAGAAATCTGGGCCGGCTGTGTCATTCGTTTTGAAGGTTCCACACGAAGACCCATCTCGCCCTCCGAGAAACGTAAAAGTGGACGTCACCGTGGGGTATAGGGCCAGCCCTGATCACAGCTTCTTCGAGGATGTCAAGCTGCGTACTTATGCGGAGTATCTCCGTGACAATCAGCGATTGCGGTGTCACTTTATCCCAGCCCATGACTTCTGGAAACTTTCCTTCACTGAAAATGAGAAGGAGCTGATGACAGGGTATTCAGCAGTTGGTTATAGAGGTGTCTGTTACAGGGTAATCAAGGTAGGTCTCAACGTATATAATCCCCCGCATGCACCAAAATCGCAGTTGTAAGGTAGACCTCTTGACCTGGCTTTGTCACCAGGGCAGGATTTAGGATTGACAGGGGCTGTCGTAGCTTCACTGAGGTGACGAGCAACAGAAGCGTGAAGCCCAAATGGGGCCTGGGGCTCCCTTAGAAAATTTTGACAATTTCTAGTGCTTTAGATGCATTTTCGTGGCATCTGAGAGCAAAATACTCGATCTTTTATCTGATTATGTTTTTCTTGCTGAAAAATTCATTGCGTACGCCCCCCCCCCGGATCCGGGTCTGGGGCCATATTCATGAAGCCTTCACAAATTTGCGTGCACGCAATCAATTGTAACGCAGTCAGTGAACAATTGGGCATGTGCAGCCAAACAATATCGAAGATATCAGCACTGCAGTGTGGTCAGCAATGCCGATCAACACGAGAGGAGAAACAGAACCCCGACATTGCCACTGCCAGACATCAGGGCCCGGTTGCACAAAAGCATACTAGGCGTAGTATCATTCTGTCTCCAAGTTGGCTTCTAACTTCGTATGTGTTTGTATACCAAGTTAGAAGCCAACTAGGAGATAGAAGGATACTACGCCTAGTATGCTTTTGTGCAACCGGGCCCTGACTTTCAACTGCAGTGCGATTTTGGGATAGATTGAAAGAGGGATCATGCTGCAGAGTTTGTAGCCTAGACCTATGACAGGGTGTTCAGTAGTTGGTTACAGACGTGTCTGTAAAGCTAGGAATCCACAGCTGATTTTCTGCGTTGCGACTTGGTTTGCAACCTGACACCTGCGACTGACTACGACCGCAAGGAACTGATACCGGTCGCCGACCGATTGCCGACTGAAATTGACCATATCTTTGCCAATGGTGGAAATCATGTCTAGCGAGTCCACTATGGCGATCGAGTGCCCAGTTGCAACGCAACCCAGTTGCAAAGCGAGTCGCAACGCAAAATCAGCTTAAAGGGCCGGTTTGACGGGCGTTTTTATCGCCGCGATAATCGCCACTTTTTTAACGCTCAGTAAAAACGGATATCGCTCCGTAGGTCGATCGACTGTTGATCGATTTTTGTCATGGCTTTTTCCTCTCGCTGGCGATGTCACCCGCTGTTGGCGTTTTTGGCGTTTTGACGGGCGTTTTGGATGCGATATCGCCAACTGCGTTGAAATCGCCACGATAAAAACGCCCGTCAAACCGACCCTTTAAGGGCTGGTTTGACGGGCGTTTTGATCGCCGCGATAATCGCCACTTTTTTAACGTTCAGTAAAAACGGATATCGCTCCGTAGGTCCATCGACTGTTGATCGAGTTTTACCATGGCTTTTTTCTCTCGCTGGCGATGTCACCCGCTGTTGGCGTTTTTGGCGTTTTGACGGGCGTTTTGNGACGGGCGTTTTTATCGCGGCGATTTCAACGCTGTTTGACGGGCGTTTTTATCGCGGCGATTTCAACGCTGTTGGCGATATCGCATCCAAAACGCCCGTCAAAACGCCAACAGCGGGTGACATCGCCAGCGAGAGAAAAAAGCCATGGTAAAACTCGCCGGCAGGAAATCGCTATAACGCTTCGGCGATGAAATCTCTGGTGAAACCATCAATCGCAGCGAGATGCGATGTCGCTCTTCAAATCGCCAGTGAAAATGACCGAAAAGCCACGAGCGATGCCTCGGCGATAACCCAAGTGTAGTGAAAACGGATAATGCTCCTACGGAGCGACATCCGTTTTGACTGAGCGCTAAAAAAGTGGCGATTATCGCCGCGTTAAAAACGCCCGTCAAACCGGCCCTTTAAAGGCCCGTTTCCACATGAGCGTTTTCCGACGCGTTTTGACGCTTTGCCCATTCTTTGGAAGCAGAGCGGCGGAAAATAACAAAAGATTTGACGCATCACGCAGCGTGAAACGCTCATGTGGAAACGGGCCTTCAAGGCTCGTTTCCACAGACGCGTTTCACGCTGCGTGATGCGTCAAATCTTTTGTTATTTTCCGCCGCTCTGCTTCCAAGCAGTGGGCGAAGCGTCAAAACGCTCACGCTACCGCTTCTGTGGAAACGGGCCTTTGTGCAGGTATAACAAAAGATTTGACGCATCACGCAGCGCAAAACGCACAAGTGGCCCGAGGCCTTTACGGGTATTCGAAAAAGCTGGACTCTGGATAGCGGACAGTGAATTGTATGCCGCCAGGAGAATGTGCGTTCACAGCCGGGGTTCACAGTGCAGCTGTGTAGTTCCGAATTCCCAGGCCAGCCTCTATGAACGGGTGAATGGGTCAGGCATCAGTTTGTCAGGTTGGAAAGCTTGAGGCCAAGTGTTTGTGCTACTATCCTCCTAAAGGCCCGTTTCCACTATAGCGGATTCCGCGGCGGTTTGCGGCGAGCGGTGCGGTTTTCACAGGGCTTTGGATAATCTTCGATGGTGTAACAGTAACAGTACAATGGCCTATTGATTATCCCAATGCCTGTGAAAACCGCTCTGCTCGCCGCAAGACGCGAGTATAAGGAAAGTGAGGGGATCTGGACGGAAGAGGAAGATTAGCCGCACCCCCAGGCTAAAATACACTAAAATATCCCTATTTCCGGGCTGATATACTATAAATTTCTCGAAAAATAAATAAATGGAAACCGAACAGTACCTCAGAAACCTATATTTCAATCCTGAAAGTAATGTCGCTTATACGAATATTGCGAAAATTTGGAAAAAAGTTAAAGAGGATAAAAAACTTATAAAATATAAACAAGTGAAAGAATTTTTAGATAATTTACCAACTTTTCAACTACATAAACCGCTTCTTAAAAAATTCTTATTCAGAAAAACAATGGTCTCTTACATAGATCAACAATGGCAAGCGGATTTAGTCGATATGCAAGCTTATGAAAAAAATAACAAAAATTATAAATATATTTTAACTGTTATAGATTTATTCAGTAGATACGCTTGGGCTCTAGCTTTAAAGAGTAAAAAAGGTGAAGAGGTTAAAGATTTATTCAAAACTATTTTTAAAGGGTCAAAACCTGAGAAAATACAGTTCGATGATGGTAAGGAATTTTATAACAAACATTTAAAGGAGTTACTAACTAAAAATGATATAGAATGGTTTTCATCATTTTCGGATAAAAAAGCTGCAGTAGTTGAAAGGTTCAATAGAACTTTAAAAACAAGAATGTGGAAATATTTTACAGCAAAAGAGACAGACAAATGGTTAGATATTTTACCAGATTTAGTGAAAGGTTATAACAACACATTTCATTCTTCAATAGGGATGAAACCAATAGATGCAAGGAAAGAGGAAAACGAAGGTGCAGTCTGGTTTAACCTTTATGGCGCACACTTAACACACGATTTCGGTTCGCCAAAGTTTAAAATTGGGGATAGTGTAAGAATTTCTAAGTATAAAACTATTTTTACTAAAGGTTATCTTCCTAATTTTACTGAAGAAGTTTTTAAAATTAAACAGATTATTTTCACTAATCCAATTGTTTACCAGCTTGAAGATTACCNAAGAAGAATTGAGCTATGTTCCAAATCCAGAACAATTGGAATACAAGATTGAGAAAATTCTCAGGTATAAGACAGTTAGCGGGAAAAAGTACCATGAGGAACAGATCGTATTAGCCGATGTTAAAAACTCACCCTCCACTTTCAATGCATTCGGGCGGTTGAGATTTTACCATTTTGTTTACAGACAAGTGGTTTCAATTACACTTTTAATTACACCAAGCACTGACAGGTCAGACTGAGGGCAAACACGGCACGTTTTTTTCTTTACTTGTTGATGAATGAGATGATTGATTGACCTTGGGACACAATGCTGATGGGGCTCTCGTAGGCCTATATATTCTCAGTGCTGCACTCATTCCAGCATTACTCTTCACAGCGTTAGTTCTGCCGTATCCATTTTCCATGCTTCATTAGTAGATTCAGTGAACACTTCTTGGGATGGATAAACTTGATTTTAAAGTTGGGGATGAGGTTCATGCTGTGGACGAAGTTGGCCATTGGGTGGAAGGTATTATAAAACGATTCACCCCAACTCAGCGGATTATCATATCATTTCCCGGATGGGACTCATCTTTTGATGTAGATGCAGATTTATCTGATGTAAGGAAGAGGGACCTTCCACGGCGAAGCGGTGAGTACCGGTACCGAAAACTTTTTCAGGAAACAATGTAGGCCTACTGTTCTATTTTTTCTCCAGTAAAACGAAATGTTTTTTTTTCTGCTGAGACTTGTAAGACTTTGATTGTATTTACGGTCCCAAAACAGTCTTACGCACAACCCTCTTCTGTATTATTTCATACGAAAAGATCCCAAATATTGCTGTGAGAAGAACAGGCCCATGGGTCTGGCGGACAGCTGATGTAAGCGAAGTTTGATATGGCATGTACCGATACATGATGTAAAGGGTACCGATGGGTGCTGGGTGAGGTCGAATTTTATTCGCCAGATGTATGTACAGTACCGGTACTTCAAAATAAGTAAAAAGACATCAAGTTTTTTTCATATTTCCGAGATAAAGCAATTTGATGCCTTTTTTCAACATATTGCAGTATACTTACTTGGTTACTGGTATGTATCTCATGTATTTGGCTCAACCAAACTTTAACCCTTTGTCATGTAACAGACAATTTAAAAAATGGTCTAAAATTAACTTTTTTTATTCAACAGTGTTGTGATCAGGTGATTGATACTAAAGACTTTTTGCAAAAAAAATATTGAAACTTTCTTATCTTTTTCGTGATATCTCAGATGTCAAATTGTGGGATTTTTGATAATTTTGAGATATTGAATGTTGTTTTGCTGTTATAATTTCGCTGTCATACATGATAACAAGATGACAACGAAACCTTCCACGTGTTTCCATTATCGACTCGGCTGAAAATATTATGTGAAATCTGGACGCTGCAATAAAGAGGCTGGAAATATCATGACAATTAAGTGGAAAGAGCATTCAAAAATAGCAGAAATTATCATCAGGGAATGAATGTTACCAAGTGACTTTACCAAATGATCGAATATATCAAGCTTTAAAAAATCTCAAATTTTGATATTTTGAGATATTACGAAAATGGTAAAATATTTTCAATATTTTTTTCGCAAACAGTCTCATTATCAATCACCTCATCATAACACTTCGAATTCTGCTGAACAAAATTGCAAATAATTTAAATGTTTATTTTTGCACCATTTTAAATTTTACTCTTTGTGATGGGGTGTCTATAAAACACAGACCTAAGACCTCAGACCCACTAGAAAACACAGACCCACTCAACTAGAAAAGTCAGACCCTACTAGAAAACACAGACCCACTCAACTAGAAAAGTCAGACCC
>NMRB01004170.1:14557-32511 GCA_002633025.1 Notospermus geniculatus
GGTCTGAGGTCTGAGGTCTGTGTTTTATAGACACCCCTTTGTGATGTAACAGGCAATTAATAATTGCATGTTAACATCACAAAGAGTAAAAATATGATGGAGCTGAGCAAATAAATATACCAGACTACACGTATGTTGAAAACTGCTTTCAATTATCATGTTTTATCTCGGAGATATACTGTGGTCGCAGAGTTATGCCGGATTGGGGCGGCGGTTCTATATGCCTACATTATAACCCGCAGGAGTAGCCTTAAATAAATGAAAGAAATGCCCGAATACAAATCTCGGGAAGGCATGTCTTGGATTCATTCATATTGAAAACATGAAACCAACATCGTGCCCATGTAATATGGTAATAGCAAAATGGGCAGATATGAAGCCAATCCGGCATAACTCCGCGACCACAGTATTATCTGGAGGACTACATGGTTGGAGGGCATAATGCCGTGCTATCTTGCGTGTCTTGTGACATGGGTTGCGCAAATATTTCCTAAACATTGATGATGGATCGAAGACAGTCGAGAAAGAAAAGAATCTGTCTGTCTTTCTGAGGGTGGTGCTCAAAATACTTCACACCACCTTTCTGGCTGTCTGTGTGTTAATTGGCATACTACATGTAAATTGGTGTGACATCAAATAACCTCACGCAGAGGTCCCTAAATCAGAACCTGGGTACAATTTGTCACAAGAAAGCAGACGCGGGGTACAATTTCACCTGACAACATCGAACCTGGGTACACTTTATTTGTAGGCCTAACCAGGACGACAATAACCCCTTCAGCTGTATCATCTGTGCACTAGAAAGAAAGAAAGACAGCGACAGCGTATGATATGGGATTCTCTTCATAGAAGTTAGCAAATGCTTTTACTTTAATTTACACGTGTCCAAAGTAAAGGTATTTAATACAAAACGTGAAGTAAACATTTGCTATCTTTTATGAATATCACCCAAAATGAAAATTTTTGGCTCCTGCTAGGCATATATTGTTGTCTTATACATGTACGCCAAATTTTGGTTTAATTGGACTTCAAACATGGCCGCCAGGCAGCCATTTTGAAAAATTGGTTTCAACCCATAGTTCATCAATACAGGTGTAACGTTTTTCAGTGTGGCCGTTTTTCTGTGTGATTCCCATTGTTCGGAACACACTGGGAAACGAACTCGCTGTTTCGCTGTGTGTCGCCCATTGTCCAGTCGCCGCTTATTCCGTCAATCTATTGTATTGTCACACTGGCTCACAGGCCTCACTGAAAAACGTTACACCGGTATTAAAGGTCAGGATGGTTAATGTTAGGAAAGCAGTTTGTTCACAAACTCTTGAATTGTATTCACAAATCACACGCCATCTGACAGCCATCAACTGTGTTTATGTCATTGATTGACTCATTATTTCTGATCATCATAAAATTAATGCTTATGGTGTATTCAGCTTTATCTTATCTGTACGGATCCTTCATCATTCTCCATGAGAGATACAATTTTACTTTACTGGTACCACAGAGACTTATCACACAGGTGAGCACAATGCCCTTGGAGATTTGATTTTGGGAGCATGGGTTTTGATCTTGGTGCCCCAGTTTCTTCCTATTTTCCCACAGTATTCTTGAACTTTCCCATTCATTGTGGTGCATCAATAGTAATTGCCAACAGATGGGCAGTGTAGTTTCACTTATTTTCATTTCTGATCTCTTGACATTCTTGACATGTCCGGTGGTTACTGGCTAGATAGTTACTATTGACTTTCACTAGGCCACCATTTGAGAAATTTCACCTATAAATGACCCAATATCAGTTTTAATCATAGGCATTGTTCTGCTTCAACTGAAGGGGATGTACAGTTGAAAGATCAGATTACCAACTTAAAGTTCATTTCAGCTGCATATAAATCATTGATCACTTTAAACTTTAAAGCAAGGGTCTCAATCTACAGGGTGGCCCAAAAAAGCGCAACATGGGGAGCCCAATTTTGGTCTGGAGACCAGGTTGTATGATGTTCATTTCAAACCCAGTAATAACCTGATAACAAGTAGGTCAGGGTAGGTTTTAAGGCGGTGACAGACTGGCGCGTCTGGAAGCGTTCAACCAATCAGGGAGGCGGTAACACGGACCGAAACACCTCCCAGTACCGAAGAATCTGATTGGCGGAACACCTGCAGGACGCGCTGCGTACGCGCAAGTCTGTCACCGGCTTTAGTCATAAATAGGCCTGGGCCTTCCAAGAGACCGACTCCTTTTCAAACTTTTACCAAGCCTATTTTGGATGATGCAATGAATGACAACTGCCCTGTTAGGTAAATACCAGCCGTGGTTACACTACATAAAATCCCTGGGTTTTTTTGCGGTCACACCTATGAATTGCCGGGCTTCGAGAAACCCGTGTCTGGGTTTTTGAGCACGGCGAGATGGCGCAGCCATTAAGTAACATCCTTTTCGCGCCTCCAACAATGTGGACAATGCAGAAATCACCGAAGAGTCAATGCATGCAGCGCAACTGTCGCCGGGCTATCTAACTACAATATAGTATGTGACCTCTCGCCGGGATTTTCGTACACACGGGTTTGACACGGGTCTGGAAAAACACGGGTATTTTCAAGAGGTGTAACCTTAGCTACTGTGGTAGCCCTATTTTATTTTGGTCAGGCGGATTGCTGGATGATAATACATGCCAGGGGAGAATGACCACAATAATTGTGCCGTTGACCACAATAATGACATGCATTCACAGATAAAAGGTTCATTGATTCACGACAGTCTTTGAACTTGCAATAGGCATAGGTTTACTTTTTGACCAGTAGGCCAATACGAAGTTGTTACTTTGCTTGTCATAACACCAAGCGCACCCATCCAGGCGAATGACATTACATGTAAATCGTACATTTGGTTTATATGCATTAAAAATCTATTTTCCAGGTAAGAGGCAAAAGCCACTAAGCAGTGATGTTACTGACTATGTGAAGTCCCTTATTCGTGGTGATCAAGTTAAGTTCACTCGGGACAGTGCAGGCACAATTTCTGAAGGGACTGTTCAAACCATTGACAAATTCAACAGGAATCTACTTGTGAAGGCTGATGAAAAAACTGTTCAGCTGGATATGGGGGAAATTTTGATACCGACTGAAGGTAAGATATCACACTACAATATCGGAAAAGAACTCAACTTTTGTCGAAATCTGTTTTTGCAGTTGGTCTTCATTTCATGCTTGATTTTTCGTTTTCACCACTTTCCTGAGTCCGCGTCAGAAGCAGTGGATTCTTACATTGTTTTGTCTAATCTGATCCATCCACCCACCTCAAAACGCAAGATTTTGTTGGGTGTTTCTTAATTTGGGGCTAAAAATGAGCATTTTCTATGTACAGTACAGATCACAATTGACATCCCTACATTTTCTCCTTTTTCTGGTCATCCAGGCAAATCATAGCAACTCCCCAGGTGCCCTGAATTATCGTGTTACCTACTGTGTCTTGGAATCCAATGGGATAGGGCCTACATGCACTTCTGGGAAACTAGGCCTGTATGCCTGGGTTCAATTCTAAAATGATCCTTGTCAGATTTCAAAGTCTCAGAAGACTGTCGTAGTTTCCTACATGTATTTGTGACCCACTCTGGCAAAACCAGACATGCCAGATGCATGTCACTCTTAGTGTAGCTTGGCAGGTTGGGACCAAATGTTTGTCACATTCAGTCTGCCTAATATTATCAAATCTGAAAGAATCTATTTCTTCCATTCTCTCCTCTGTCATCTCGGTTTATGTAGGCTCACCTTCTGAGCGACATGCGACTCTTTTTGCCAGAGCGGGTCACATGACCCAACCCCTGAACCTGTGGTCTCATTTTCCCTGGTGCACCAAATGCCCAGTACAAAATGTCCTATTTCTTCCATTTTCTCCTGGTGTCGCCTTGGTTCATTCAGGCTCACCGTCTGAGCGTCATGCGACTGTTTTTGCCAGAGCGGGTCAGATATGTTCAATTAAAAGGCCTACATGCGAGTTTATACATTGAAGCCCCAACAGGCCCGGAATCTGAATTTCCAACAAATTGGATGAAAAATTGGATCGTGTGTAGTGGTCATAAGACATGTCATTCGGAACACCTCGGGTCTTTCCGTCATTCTTCGGGAAAGCCCCTCGGATGTCATACAGTCATTCGCGGAGCGATTCTGTACGTGATCACGACCAGAATGTTTAGGCTGCCGCATCACTCACGACAAGTAGCCACCTCCGCGAACAAAATATAACACCTGCAAGTCCTGGCTGTCTGAAGGCGTGTTTATCGCTCAAATATCAATAAATTGGTATATATTTGATACGCTGTATGTAAACTTGAAAGTGACACTCCAGTAATGTGGTTAATTACACATTTTGGTGATCATGCCGGGCAAGTGGGAAAGTAGCTCTCGCCGCTTATGTATATACGTTGTAATGAAATCCCTCAAATCGTTACTTGATAGAATTCACGTAAAACGCATGGACAGCATTGAATCAGTACACTATTGACATGATCGAGTACTAATTAAGTACACAAAATGATCATATAATGTGTGATTTTCGTCATTTGAATACTTTTACCGAACTATTTCTTAGCGGAAGAACACTCCGCCAGTCTGCGTAATCGGCGCGCCGCATCACATATCCTTCCATTTCAATATGGCCGCTTTTGTATGACATCAGAGATTGAAATCTGGCACCGTTTCAAGCTCTAAGTTGAGAATGAAGACATGCAAGCGATGATTGTTAAGAATTTTGACGTCGATTGACCTCAGTGCACTTAAATCAGTTTTAGGACTGGCACCTCCTCATTGGAACTGCAATTAAAATTTAATCCAATCACACCACACATGTTTTTATGGACTATCCAAAATATTCATACCTGGCACGTGCTATGATTTTGCCTGGAGTGACCAGAAAAAGGAGAGAAGAGAGTATGTTCCCAACAGAGCAATAAAAATATATTTCAGCAGTGATTAAATTCAGACACATTTCACAGTCGATATGCTTGATGATATAATATAAAATCGGAAATGAAATGCACTACTGTTTCAAGTATTTACTCCAAGAGGTTTTTCAGAAATAACTGTGAAATTATTTAGGTCGTCTCTTTCATCCTGGCTGATAGTCAGCGCCGAGTCTCAGGAAGTTCATCTGCTACCTCTCTGCTGATTTCAAAATGCATCATTTTTATCCTTTCAGTGCGACCACAGAAAAATGACGAGCCGAAGCGGAAACGGAAAAGGAGAGCAGAGAGTTCTGCATCTCAAGTACCCACAGAAGCGGGAATACAAGTACCAACTTCCAAACCCATCGAAATTCAAGATCCTCCATTACAGGAGAAATTCGGCCCTATTCAAAGGATAATCGTGGATGACCAATTGATATCCGCTGGAGATATTTTGAACATTGAGAAGGAAGGTGCAGCATGCCGGTTTGTAGTTGAGAACATCATAGGTATACAAGAGGGAGAGGCCACGAAAGGTGTAGTGAAGGGATCATTGATAGATGGCGAGGGAATAGTAATTCATGGAATCTCCATCACATGTGAGTTACCTAATGCGATCGTGAATCATGACAAAACAGTGTCGGTGACAAATGAAGTCAAGAAACGTCTGAGGAATATTCTACAGGAAGCAACAGAGGCAGTTAAGAAGGCCCATATTGACAGCTCCTGGCGCCAACGGTACCTGATGAGGAAACAACAACTTGCCTGCTACATCAGAAGTGAGATACATCATTGTCTTCAAAAGACCAGCCTCCAGCCCGCACCGTTTACACTTGGATCGATATTGCCTGACATGGACACTGATATTCTGACATTGGATGGACCAACGAAAACATTCAACTATCGGTCAGATTCAATCCAGCAGTTGGATTCACTACTTGGCTTCAAGTGGGATGTGTTGGTCTTGGCTGATGAATTTTATAGGTTTGTAAGTCAGATCAGCTTCAGGAGAAACATCCATGATGTAGTCACAGTGTCTATGAAAATTTCACGGGCTGAAGGAGCTCTCTCAGATAATGATTACCGATGCACAATCCGGGAACTTATTAACTCAAGGATGGTAGGTCCACAGCAGTCAAGTGATTGAGAAAAGAAGTAGAATGCTGGATGTCAGACAGAGACTGCAGATGTACACACACAAGGTAACCCTTCCTTTCACCTGAAGAGACAATATTGCATCAACATTTGCCTGAACATGACTTTCAAGCTCATGCCAGTGTACAGAAAACCAAGCTATTTCCTTTTTGTTGATATAATAGGAAGGTGTTGAAAATCTGAGCAAACCCGAAGTACAAATTACTAAAGTCAACTTCTTTTCCAGGGCCTAATGTATTTCTGGAGATGGTTGGTACCACAAATGTCTGTGCTGCCAGTGTGTCATTTAGCGTACTAGTATCATGTAAGACCGAGAAAGTTATGGTGCATCCTGAAAATGTTCCACCTCGTACCTACGAAGTGGAAACGAAAGATAACTCTCAAAGTTTAATATACACCGTTATCCTATCGGTCATACGCTAAAAGTGGTAGGCTACCAACCATTTCCAGATACATTAGGTCCTGGAAATGAAGTTTGTTTTCGGATTTGTTGTGTTTCCTCAGTAGTTTGAAATTTGGAAGACTGAACTTCATTTTCCCGGCATATCATTTTTAGCTCACCCGTGAGCTATAGTCGTCAGTCAGCGTCCGTCGTCCGTCGTCGTCGTCGTCGTCCGTTAGCAGGGCACGTTTCGTAACCGCTGGAGCTATTGATCTGAAACTTGGTACATATATACCCCTAGGTCATATGACCTATGACACCAAGTTTCGGTCCGATTCGATTCTTGGCTTGGCCTCCAGGTGGCCAAAACCAAAAACACAAAAAGTGCAATAACTCCTTAACTAATGACTGGATCATCTCCAAATTTTTATCATAGGTGTATCTAATTAGCATACATAACATATGTAACGGGTTTTTGGTTTGACCTACTTTTCAAGGTCACAGAGGTCAAAGTTCGATAAAAGTAACGAACCAGCCGCAGTTCTTAATTATTTCANCCAGCTTAGCTGGCATAAGCTAGGAATAGTTGGTATTAGTTGGCATTTTATGCCAGCTTTGGAAATAGCTGGAAGACGTCCACTGTTGTCTCAATCTTTCATGAGGATTTCCATAGCTGGAAAGAGTTGGCATCAAAAGCTGGAAATAGTTGGCAATAAGTGGAAATAGTTGGCACTAGCTGGAAATAGTTTGCACCAGCCCGGAATTGATGGATATATCACAAAATTAGGATTTCCAAAGCTGGAAATAGTTGGAATTAACCTGTCATATTGTGGATTTTTCAAATTTATGAATTAATGGGAAAATGTGTAGAAATCAGAAAATTCACATGCAGGATAAAACAACTAATTGCTATTTTTGTCAACGTCACCTGCTAACTACTCATTTTTAGGATAATCCAGCAGATGTGTTCCTCTCACAATATGCGAAATATTTCTCCTCCATTTTTGCTGCACGCATCCCCTCAAGGCCTGAGACACCATTTGTTGCACTTGTTTCTTTCCTGGGCTGGCTTTGAGGGCAAATGAAACGAAGACGTTAGACAGCACTACACATGTAGGCCTACATGCATTCATCCCATTAGATTTTGCTTTTTTAAGTGTAGGGCCTACAGACTTCTTCCAGGGCGGTGGATCTTGCAGGCAGAGATTTTTGGATTATTGGTGGTTCCCAACACCAACTCGGGAAAGCTGGAGAAAACCTAAGCAGGCATTGAATAGAAGGGCCATTTTAAATCACAGTGTTCTGTTGATATTCAACCAATAAATATCATATGAAAGTGTAGCACTGTGCTTTCCGAAAATTATTTTTAAACAGGAGATACAAAGTACTTAACTGTCTGACAGCCACATGTGATGAAGTTGACATGCACCAAACCAGTTTTCAAACTGACCATGAATACCATGCCAATATAGTGGATTCCAGTAGCATTTTCTGAAATCAAATCAAGACACGTTTACCTTTATTGTTTATTTAAGCACTTAAAATAACATTAATAAGATATGATGACTGGTTTCTAACAGTTTTTATGTGTGCATCTGACGGCCCACACTTCAGCATGTTCAAATGATTTCATAAGACAAGTTCACTTGGAATGGATTGAAGTAATAGTATACTCACCTAAATCGAGCTGACTGGAATACTTTTAAATGGCAGCTGTACACCATGGCCGTTTCAACTGTGCAAGGTGGATATCAACTTCATAAATGACAATTCAGCATCAGCACAACATTTGCAGGAACAGAGAGAAAATAGAGAAGTTTTATAAAATGACATGTTTAGCAAAAAAAGTCACAATACATGTAATTTTTTGAGAATATGTGAATTTCAATGGGTGTATGACATCCTGCTTAGGGACTTCTTCAATTCAAGATCTGCAATAGACTTGTGAATTATGTTTTCACGAAAACTGAAGGCAATTTCCTTATTTCACATGGATGGCACAAGCCTAATCTTTATTTGATTTTTTCCTTTCTTATGTACACTGATAAATGCTTCTACAATAAATCTTGCCTCATAAGTTGAACCGCTCAACTCAAAGCTTGAATTGAACCATTGGAAAGCCCTGATTTTTGAAATTATTTCTGGCAAAACTATATCCATTAAACTAACACTACTGTATAATTCACATTTTTTAAGTCCATGTTTGGATGTGTATTCAAGATACACTACAGAGTCAGTCATTCCTTTTTCCCAGTCTCATTGTTTATGGAAGGCAACGTTTTGCCTTTGCTGTTTCACTCGGATGCCAACCCTGAAATAAATAATATACTACTGTACGCTATGATAGATTTAACGATAAATAAATCAAGCAAGTCCCACAATACTAAACACCTCAATCAACAAAAGTAAACTCCTCCTTCCGACATTTACCTTTGTACGTTTTCTTCAAAATCTTCAGGCGGCTCCTCATTTTCTTGTCAATATCCGCTGTTGCCAGACCGTATTTTTCAGACATAATTGCTATAAGAAAAAAAACAATGCCAATCAGTGTTGTCGCTAATAGCCAGGTAAAATAACCTGGCTGATAACATCTTTGTACCCCGCTGAAAAAAATAGTTGAACCAAAAAGTCTTTTGAGTAACAAAACTGGTTTTATTCTATTGACCTGAAATGGTCAAGTTTTAATGATATGAGACCACCGCCTGATCTGCGGTCGCAAATGCTTTACAGACAAATCCCAAATTGATGAAAACGAGAAATATCTGCGCACTCCTGCCGAAATGGCAAACAGAACCTTGGTCTGGCACTGAATGATGTGACGCAGAGAACCCCACGACCATGTGACGACAGTGAGTTCAACGACGTTGCGTCAGAGTCGACCATTGCTGGATAATAATGGAGCGTCAGGTCACCTGGTTTCAGGTCGAGGTTCTGTTTACAATTTCGGCGGAAGTGCGCAGATCTGGGAATTTGGGATTTGTCTGTCAACTTGCACGCTGCCGTGTACAGGTTTTCCGCCCGATTCATGCTAACACTGCACACAGCGGCCACATGTTCGGCCCGGTCCTTGCATGATCACATCGGCATGAGAGAGGTGTGAAAAATACCCCAGAAATGTCATGAAATCGCATTTCCAGGATTCAAAATTTCAAAATTTTCTTGCGGGCGCCCACCGCTAACTCCGGCCCTTGACCCCAGTAAAATGTACCGGTAA
This sequence comes from Notospermus geniculatus, assembly GCA_002633025.1. NCBI lineage: Eukaryota > Metazoa > Nemertea > Pilidiophora > Heteronemertea > Lineidae > Notospermus > Notospermus geniculatus. The sequence continues at coordinate 24,243 of NMRB01004170.1, forward strand.
CAAAACGTCTTGACCCAAAAATGAAAAGCTGGAAGTCTAAAGACCCCAGCATCTTCCCAAATTGACTTCCATAAAAAAATCTTGGAAGTCATGACCCAGGTAGGGAAAAAGTTAATGAAAGTATTGGCAAAATTTTTAAAAGACATATTTTTTTCAATGAACCTCACCCCCCTTTTAGATACCCGACTGGGTTTCTGCCAGGAAAAATTTGATTGGGGTCAATGTGGCCGGCAAAGGCAGTTGCCTAGGCGGAGGGGCGTTTGGATAGAAGCCTGGAGATGTGATTTCCCAGCATTTCAGAACCAAAATTAAGACCTTTTGAGATTAAGACCCGGGTTGATGAAAATACGATCCTGACCTGGGTACATGTTTTTCTGTACTGCCTCTACCCCAAATAATAGAAAAGCTCTAAAGCAAGGAAATCTCGAACTCACCATCAATCACATTAAGCTTGTCTCTTGGCAAGCCACCCGTCCCCTTCTTTTTCGTGTCCACTCCTTTCAATGAGGAATTCAATACCTCTTCTCTGGTGAACAGCTCTTGTGACAGCTTTTTGATGGCATCGGGTGGCCTTGCCAAATTTTCCACCAGGTGAAGTAGGTCACGCTGAAATAAACATTAGACTTTGTTGAGCTATACACTGAAGTGCATGAATTAAAGTATCCTCTGGGGTATTAGGTGGAACCATCCCTGCTTGTTTTTAACAGAAACATTTCATGTACACAATGGAAAGGAACGTACTTTTGTGTGAGATTTTTTTGGTCCATTGAATACCTGCTGTTCGTTATCTTCATTCATGGTACAGGCACCAATAGCCGCCTCACAGTTATCACCCTGTCCCTGGAAAAATAAACAAACGAGATGAAGTTGAGTACATTATTAAAATTAATCCCATGCAGACACAGCAGAGGGCCAAAATTTCCTTCGTTTTGTGGAATGTACCATGGACTGTTTATTTCTTGGCATCTGCCAATTTGAATGGCTGGCAGCAATAATCAGTTAATGTGCAGCCCTGCAACCCTAAGGAAGATGCCTTCTGCATCAGATACACAACTGCACATTTAAATATTTTCAGGTGGTATCTGTTTATACACATCATTAACTCAGATGACATTGCCTGGTATTGGTGATTTTAAGATGGCTATTTTTTGGCCATTAGGAAGGCTCCGCAACGTATCTGAATTCCAACTATGACGTCATCAATTTGACGTATGATGTTGCGTCAATTCGTTGTGTCTTGACGAGGATGGTCCTAAGACTTCGTAGGTCATTTACGAATTACGAATTGATAATTTTCATTTACAAGAAATGTTTTCTTGGGCTTTTCTGAGCGGAGAGGTGACAATTGGTTATCCCTGACACACTTTTAAAATAGTGGTGAAATAAATGCTTAAAATATCAGAGTAAGGTAATGAAGTGGTGTTAAATTAAGATGAGGTCACACCGTTCACAAGGCCGAAGGTCGGACCTCCAAGGATAACATCACGCAGGCCTGAAATCGTCGCGATTCGGAATTCGCGACGATGCGGAACCTCACTACTGACACAAACATTTAAAGGGCCTCTAGAGGCAGCTCGCCATTAGGCTACTATCAGTACCGGTTCTTCGGCCAGGCGGCGCCACTTTAACGTAATAATCACTGGTACGAGGTATTCAACCTGGGTTTTCCCTGGGGTTTTCCCCTTCCATGCTGGCTGCCTCTAGAGGCCCTTTAAATCCACACGAAACAGGAAAAAATTGCTGAAATCGTGAAATATTATCCAGCAAAAATTGTTGCGTGTATGGTGGCAAAAGTGCTTTAAAAACAATGGAAACACAAAGCAAATAAAGACAATAGCCTTCTGAAGCTTAGCTAAACTTACTCTAGACCTTTTTAGTTGAGCTACCTCTGCCTCAAGAGTGGCAACCCTTTTCATGATATCTTGTAAGAGTGGGGGTGGGATGAAGGGAGCAGAAGCATCAGTTTGTCCAGTTGTCATGGTTGTGTCGGTGTATGTTGTGTTAGTGTTCATGTCTGTGTTGTATAGCATTGAGTACGTGGAATGAAGTGGGTAAACTGTTGGTTTGCTGTGTGATAGCGACTGTGGTGAATGTGTGTGATTGTCATGGAGCATGTCTTGGTAGTATGTAAAAGCAGATGTTGTGGATGGTGGAAAATATGCAGTGTTCATGGAGGTTGTGTTGAATGCACTGTATTCAGGGTTGGGTCTGATAGGTGGTGTGGGGGAACGCGTTCGTGTTACTGTCGTCAGTGCTGTATAGGTGGGTGTGGTGGCTGATGGTGTATTTGTAGTGTTTACTGGTGTGGGTTGAGTTGAGCTGTGTGCAGTTGTTGGTGATAAGCGAGATGGTGTGTTTTCTGACTGTGTGATTGCAATGGTTTTTTCTGTTGTCGCTAGGCCTACAGGTGGGCGCTGTGTCCTTGTCACTGATGGTATAGGAGGTGTAATTACTGGCGGAGTGGTCAGTGCTGTATAGGTGGGTGTGGTAGCTAATGGTGTACTTGTAGTGTTTACTGGTGTGGGTTGAGTAGAGCTGTGTGCAGTTGTGGGTGAAAAGCGAGATGGTGTGTTTTCTGACTGTGTGACTGGAATGTTTTTTTCGGTTGTCGCTAGGCCTACAGGTGGGTGCTGTGTCATTGTCACTGATGGTATAATAGGAGGTGTGATTACTGGCGGTGTGGTTTTTGTAAGTGATTCTGATGGCATGGATGGGACTGGGAGTGCAGTAGGGCTCCGCGAAGGCATGGCTGGTAGCGGACATGTGGGAGGTGACATGTTGAGTGGTGCTGCCATTGTGGTGGTTTCTGGTGTTATGAGTGTAGTGTGTGTGCTTGTGACTGGTGTATGCGTGTTTGTTGTTGGACATCCCCTATCTCTGGTAAGATTAGCTGAAGTGAATTTAAGCAAAAAAGCAAACGTAAGGTGCAGGAACGTAAAGACATGGATGAAATGAAATGGTGAAGCTACAGTAGAAAATGCTTTAAGTCAGACTCAGAGACGCTGAAGTTGGGAATTTGCCCACCTTGGATGATTTTGACTGTCCCGATTTTTTGCAACAGTTATTCCAATAAAAATTGCATAAAGCAGCCCATACACATGCAATATTATTGCACAATAATGAGACTCAAAATGGGCAATATATTATTGTCAATCTTTCTTCTTTAATAGCCCATCTACCCATCATGCTCATAAGCAAGAAGCCAGATTTATTGTCTCCAACTTTCACTCAGCAGATGAATTTCTCTTGTCAGTGAATGCCTTTTGAGGTGAGCAGTTTTGTTTGGGCTACTCGTGAACAACACATTCCCTACATGTAGATTGTTTTTGAGGAACCCACAAAGGAAAGAGCTTGCCTCAAAAGGCAGTCACTGTCTTGTGCTCACTTGCATTTTCTACTGTATAAGAAGAGGGCACAAAAGGCGACACAAAAATATGATGTAATAACAGAGTAGTCCTCCAGAATTTTTAGCAATTTTTCGACCCCAACCACGGTCTTCTCCAGGCTGGCACTTTCTTCATGTTCTTGCAAGAGTATTTCCTGGAGCCTCTTGCAAGAAAGTGCCTGCCTGAAGAAGATCCCGGTTGGGGTCGAAAATTTGCTAAATTCTGGAGGACGACCTGTGTTACTATATCGCGTGGTTGCAAGCAATTACACGTATAGCCTAAGCAAGTAGTTATGCCCCATAACCATTGACAACAAACTAGTGTAGTGTGAGAGCAACATAAACGGCTAAAAGGTACCACTATTAATGACACTGTTAATGATACATACCTAACACTTCAGGCAAGGCATTTTGAAAATCTGCTGGTATTTCTGGCACTGGCAATGGCAGTGTTGATGACTCTGAAAATGGAAACATGCTGGTCCCAATAACTCTTCAGGATTGAGAAAAAAAATTGAAAAAACATTAGAACGTGGGTGGAATTCAGATGGTGTTTTTGTTCTTCATTTCAATCAAGATTTTTTTCTTGATTTTGTAAAAACCTAGCTTAAGTGAGCACAGGACAAAATGACACCAGCCATGTGGCATTCGAAGTCTGGCCACATCTAACTAAAACTTTACCCAATGAAAAAATACAAAGTCAGGAAATGAAACATGAACATTTGCAGTTTTCAATTATGTCATTTGACCTGCGTAACCAGTGACAATCTGTTGCACACTACTGGGCACAGTCTGTTTGTATGGTCTGATCACACTGATTGGTCATTCAAGAAAGTGTGCAGTTCAAGATTCGTGAAAAATCCAACTTTGCCCAACTTCTGCATCAAAGTCAGGGATCAAAGTTCACTTTTTTTACGAAGGCGCGCCATGCGACCGCATCTCGAAAACATTGTCGCATTTTGCAATTTTCAGTCGCAATTATTTTCCGCCATTTTGGGGTTTTCCCGTGACATGCCAGCAGCCGGAACCGGGAATGCACACAACGCTGATCTTGACTTGACGGAACCAAACTCACTCGTGACGAGATTCACTTGCCAAAACAAACATTCATCAGGCCTTCAAGCTTGCCAAAAATTGTCCAAGTGTTCCAGGAAAGTAATCCCAAACTAACTGGAGAATCCGAACTAACTACACGAGTCTAACGTCTGCCATCTTACCAGAATGACATACATTGTATTTGCTCACAAAAGCCCCCCGCGTGGAGCTGTGCAGTGGTATAAACATTACACTCTGCGCAGTATCGATCAGTTGTACCCTCCACACAGGCAGTGCATTAACACAGAGTAGTATGCACGGTATGTCTCTGCGTGGAGACTGCAGATTAAGTTACGATTCCCGGAATCGTTGCGAGGTTACCGTGGAAGCGGGATGCACTGTGCTGTTGTTTAGATGGCGCGAATAGAGGTCGGGAAAAGCCACTTTTTTTCAGATCGCACTGTGCGAGCAGGCGGTTCAATTACAGTCGCATTTTAAATTTTCATGGCGCATATGCGACCAGTTGGTCGTAACTTTGATCCCTGAAAGTTGGATGTTATTGCGCCAAATGGAATAGCCTCGCTCAGGGTATGACCCTCTCATTTCTCTCAAACAAACAGCATTTTGATGAAGCATTTTTACATACCCTGACTGTCTGTAGCTCGCTTCTTTGTCACTCTCTTTTTCTTGGTAACCTCCCCCTCTGCCACCTTAGACTTAGGACGTTTCCTGTTATTGTTCAAATCTGTCATGGTAAAAAAGATGAGAACAGAATATCACTGTTAAATCCATTCATTGATTTCATTTCATCAATATATTGGGTGGCCCAAAATTAAATGGCCCATGGACCACGTGCTCACCTGGGTGAACATCAGACATGTCAGAGGAGCAATGTTCAATTGAAATGTTCCAGGGCAAGCCTGGCATTCCAGGATAATACGATTATATAGTCAAAATTTCAAGGTCTAAACATTCTTAAATCCGGCTTCAGAATTTATGACAAAGTCAAAATGTGTGCCAAAGTCCATTTTCCAAATCCAAGATGGCTGCCTAGTAGTGGTAACCATTATTTGCATTCCAATGGGGTACCAGCAATACAAAAGGAGGCGCTGATCATCAACCAGGTTAAAACGCAAGTGCGCATGCTTAGCGATTGTTGAACGTCATCAGGCATCGTGCGTCATTCTGACGTTACAAAAAACTGCTTCATTCACAACCCGTGACGTTGATCATTGGTCTGTCGTTTATGCTAAAACATTTTTGGTCAACTTTATTGATTAAATTCATCATATTCGGGGGGTCCCGCAGAGATTTTTGCACAAAAGCAATCTATACTACAAATGTATAAAACTTTTTTAAAGGGAAAGGCCAAATGTTTGTGATGGGTAAACTCGAAAACCTCCGCACGGCCTGCGTGACACTTGGTACCAGCAGGAAGCTTGCGACACGAACTAGGTTTTTAGCGAGTTCGTTCTTGAAAAACATGCGAAAGTGGTAGTAATTTTAAGCGTTTTTTGTTCATTGCCGTGGTTTCCCTTCCGTGCCTATGACGTCATTCCATGGTGACGTCAGCACACAGTGACATACGTATCTCACCGGTGATTGGCGCGCTAACGTCATTCCACGGTGACGTCTTGGCATTTGATGTTGGGACATGATGACGTCATCACTGAATGACTGACGTCATACGTGTTGATGACGGACTGATTTGTGACGTATGAGGATGTTGATTTGGACTACGCTGATTGGCGATACCATGGGAACTGGGTATCCCGTGACGTCATGGGCAGAGTTTCCCGGCACAAGAAACAGTGACGAAATCAACGAAAGAATATGGGTCATCGCCACAGAAACCTGGGTTCATCTGACGTCATGTTGTCACACACCGTGCAACTATGAACTGCAGCTGTCCCGCCGATTGTGATTGGTGATACCATTTGCGAGTGGTGAATTCGCTGGCCAGAATGTCACGATTCCTCGAATACCACTTCTTCCAAGTGACTACCCATTCGAACAGGGCGGTAGGAATGTCCTGGAGGGGCACTCTATACAAATAATGGATGGTAGGGAGTCCAATATGGATATAACTTTTCTCCACCCAACAAAAATCCATATTGCACGACCTGCCATCCACTCTTTGCTATACAATCAAATGCTCAAATTGCCTAGCAACTATAACAGGCCTATGCCCTGATTGGCTAAAACTTTAGAGGGCTGTCCGATACGACGTTTTAGGATCCGATACGAAGATTGAGGATCGAAACGTGCCACCAAAAGAAGTCAAGGCAAGGTAGGTTAATTGAAAGGAAATAGCTCACCTTGAGAGTCACTGTTCACTTTTTTGGGGGGGGTCAACTCACTTTCCGTTTCTTTGGGCCTCTGAGTCTGATCACGGTTGTCATTCAAATCTGTAATAAATAAAATTATCACTCAAGTACGTAGTGAAATAATGATTAGCCCAAAAATAGCTGAATTTGATATCTGAATTTGATAGCTGAAAGTGAACATGCATTCGAATGCGACATGTCGGAAATTATGACAATGCCCCTTCATAATCAGAAGTTCCTGAGTTTTAGCACTTGGATGATTTTCAGGTCACGCCACCTGGCGGCCATATTGGATGTCCAATCGGGCCGAAACTCGGTCTTTTTGAAGGTACCCCTCTAACACACGTTTATGCAAGATATGAAGACTCTCGGTGAAATAATTTTAACTGCAGCAGGTTCGTTACTTTTGTCGAACTTTGACCTCTGTTACCTTGAAAAGTAGACTGACGGCTAAAGCTCACGGGTGAGCTAAATGAAATGGTCCATGGACCATGTGCTCACCCGTTTGAACATAATAGCGTAGAGACATGAGAGAGAGGTGTATGTCAGTTATGAGCAACCTGGGTCAAGTCATTCCCAAGTTGTAGGACTTCAATTATTTTGGGGTTATGGCACCTGGCGGCCATATTGGATGTCCGATCGGGCCAAAACGTCACATGCACATAAAGGTCATCGAGAGGGAGCCACATAGCACATTTGAGCATTCTGGGTCAAGTCGTTCCCGAGTTATAGCACATTTGATGATTTTCGGGTTACGCCACCTGGCGGCCATATTGGGAATTTAATCAGGCCGAAATTTGACGTGCATGTAAAGGTCATTAAGAGGGAGGTAAATATCAAGTTTGAGCACTCTGAGTCAAGCCGTTCCTGAGTTTTAGCACTTGGATGATTTTCAGGTTACGCCACCTGGCGGCCATATTGGATGTCCGATCGGGCCGAAACTCGGTACTTTTTAAGGTACCCCTCCAATACATATTTATGCAAGATATGAAGACTCTCGGTGAAATAATTAAGAACTGTGGCAGGTTCGTTACTTTTGTCGAACTTTGACCTCTGTGACCTTGAAAAGTAGGTCAAATCAAAAACCTGTTACATATGTTATGTATCCTAATTAGATACACCTATGATAAACATTGGGAGAAGATCCAGTCATTAGTTCAAGAGTTATTGCACTTTTTGTGTTTTTGGTTTTGGCCACCTGGAGGCCAAGCCAAGAATCGAATCGGACCGAAACTTGGTGTCATAGGTCATCTGACATAGGGGTATATATATACCAAGTTTCAGATCAATAGCTCCAGCGGTTACGAAACGTGCCCTGCTATTACGGACGACGACGGACGCTGACCGACGACAAAAGCTCACGGGTGAGCTAAAGTGCATTTGATGGGTCAGCATCATGACGTTCCACACATCATTTCATCATTGAGGTGAGACATAAGAAAATCAAATTGTTTCACAATCATTCTTCTCAGCAGTAAAAAATTACATATTTTTGTAAAAATTCACTTCTCATTCCGTTTCC
>NMRB01004170.1:32535-43515 GCA_002633025.1 Notospermus geniculatus
AGCCTACTACGTGTAATTAGAGAATCCCCACACACATGACACATGCCACATACCCGGTACTAACTGTCTTACCTGATGATGATCCTGACACTGACAGTGACACTTGGCCAGCTCTCTCCTTTTTTATCTTCACACACTCTGCTTTCATAGCAGCGTGATCTGGAAAAAAAATGGTCAAATGACCGAAGAGTCGGTGCGTGCTCATGTTGCCGGGCTACTTGGTACATGTACATGTACCAAGTAGGGTAGGCTATATTATATATGTCATATTTAAAACCACATCAAGTCTGTCGCTATTATGACGTTTTGGTTTTCCTAAATACGACTTGTGGATATTGTTAGTTAATATGAGGGCTGGTTCCTAAATATAACGCGTGTTCCGAAATATGAGGCGTGGCTCACCGACGTGTGATAATTGAATAGCCCAAGCAACGTGTGGATTATCACACGTAGTAAATAGGCCTACTGAATTGTGAATGCGTTGGAGCGCCATTGTAGCGAATGTAGGCCTATTCATTCAGGTCTAGGGGCCTATAGCCTATTATGAGTTAATGACTCTGATTCAGATTGGGGGATATTTCGCGGGTTTGTGCCGTCAATTTATTTCGGCGCTCGGACTTGATTTTGAGATCCGATCAGCGAATCCTGCCGACGTTACCCTAGGCCCAGGGCCTAGCATTCCTACCTAGGCCTAGGCCTAGGCCTACTCTGATTCTCGAAACCAAATCATGCAATCATGCACACTTCACTGGAAAAAATCACTGGCTCAATCAAGGACTGGCTCAGCCTTTTGATCATGTTGATTGAGCCACCAATTTAAGCCAATTATTTCCAGTGTAACTCATTTATTTATTTATTTGTTTATGTGGCATGAATTGAGTCAAGCATAACCAATACGGCTTGAACAATGCAAAACCTAGCCTACCTCCAAGAGCCAAAATTCGGCACCATAATAACCCCATGTTCGGCCATTTAGACTGTACACGTTCGCCCACGTAATATTCATTGAACGGTTTCCGAGGGTTTATTATGCCACTCAGTGCCTTCGGCGTGGGCTCGTTGTCCACTTCCCACAGAAGCACAGCATGTGTCGCCATCCTACTCGCTCTTTTGTACTCTCAATCGTCAAAATCCTGCTATTTTAAATCGAATTACGTAGCCTAAACAATTGAAAATCTGTAAATGGGACCGTTCGCTCGCGTTTTGAACAATGGCGCGGAAAGTGCCGAATTTTACCGATCATACCGACTAGCCCACATCATGACATATTTTCATCAAGAACCCTGTGAAATTATAGCTAGGCGTAGATAAGGCAAGGAAATATTAAACAAAGAATTTTCAGGGAACTCTGCCTTGGCATGCTTGAAGGATTTGTTAAATATTTATACGTAAAAAAAAATAGAATTTCGTGGTGTATTGTGTTTTCCCATCATGCACTGCTGTAACAATCATGGCGTCCAACAAACCAGGCATGCCAGGTCCTGATGGAGAAAGACAACAAAAGGACGAGATTAGACCACATTTTGTTGTTGAAAATGTAGCAATATGTGAAGGTAAGACTGTAATCACTGCCAGACTTATTGATGATTTTTGTGATTAACTAAAATGCAATGAATCAGTGTTGGAAAAGCACTCTCGCCTTCCCTTCGGCTTCGCCATGTTCTGATCATCATCATGCATGTTCGCTCCGCGGGGGGCCATCATGGCGCCGGCGGCTGTGGCGTAGTAAACATAAGTCAGCCTAATGGGTAAAGTAAGCACAGGTGTACACATGTACGCCCTGTGACAGCTAATGAGGTGTGGGCAGAGGAGGCCTTCTCAACAACTCCGCGTGCAACGCAATCAGTGCGTGGACAATCATGACAATGGTGGATAGGTAGGCCTAATCATCATGTGCACTGACCATGCTGGCTGACCATGCTGACTGAGTCATGTCATGACATGACAGTCAGTCACCCATTGCCCATGTGCCAGTCATGGCCATGCCAGTGGAGAGAGATGCTGATGCCTTTTTGCCAAACATAAACAAAGTCGGCCATAGGCCTATTTTCCCACGCCCCAGCAGTGCAGCCCGTGAACACTGAATGTACAGTGAATGTACACCACCATAATACATGTAGCCTAGGCCTTATCACACCTAGCACATGGGAGGCCAGTCAGGCGGAAAGGGCCCAACCAGGGCATCAGGCATCAGCGCCACCGCAGTACATTTACAATACATTGCGCTGTGCATGGGGTGCATTTTATGTAAACATTGGCCAATAAATGTAACTTCCAAAAGCCGGATGCGCCTAAACTACTAGCTACATGTACGACGTGGGATGCGGTATGAAGTGATTCAAATCGATAAATGTTTGACCACCGATCGTCTTCGCGATCGCAAAAAATCGGTGATTAATACACTGACAGTCCATAAACATCACCAAACACATTATCATGGGGCCCTGTCCCATAATTCCCTCTTCTATTGTCTCGACGGTCACGTACCAGTATTGACCAATCAGCGCGGGGTTGGGGCGGGACTTGCGTGATAATGTTTGGTGATTGTTTATGGCCTGTCAGTGTATTTTAAATCATCGATTTTTTGTGATTGCGAAGACGGTCGGTGGTCAAACATTTATCGATTTGAATCACTTCATACCGCATCCCACGTAGCTATTGATCACCACTGCACAGTGCTACTAGGCCCCAAGTGCTGTGTGTGGCCTCTGNTGTTAGTTGCCGATGAACTATGTATTGACTGACTCCTCGACGGCCGCTGCTGGCCAGCCACGGCTGTTTCTACTTGAAAACGATGTCTAGCAATTTTGCAAATGTACCTCCTCGGCCATATCGCACTTTCTGATTTTTCTGTCGCAAATTGCGATGCGATACCGCTTATTTTGAGCCTTGCAGTATTTTTTGTTTCCTCTCAGTCCTCATACATGTCATAGGGCTGGAGGGTAATGTTTTCAAGGCTCATCCATCTGTCTGTCTGTCGGTGGCACAGCAGCATGGCATTTATAGGAATTTGTCCACTTACATTACAACCTGGGATGGCACCAGTTCATTTTCTGTTTCCTTGTGAAATTAATGGGTGGAAGTGTCCTTGTATTCTACACTTGCAAATGTAAAGTGATGATGATGCTTTATAAAAGCATATGTGATAGAAACGTGACCTTTTATTTCAGAAGGTTCCAAAGCATACTGGATTTGCCATGTTTGTGAAAAAGAGCTCAGTAGGAAACAGACATTAAAGGATCACTTATTAAAAATTCATGGTATAAAGGAAGGCAAGTACACGTATTGCGAGTTAAATGACAAAACCTGAGTGCTCACAGGATTACACTGTACAGCAATCAATTTTGAAAATAAAGAGATCATGCCAAAACCCTGGTGATGTGATTTGATCCTAATGTGTAGTCTAATCTGAGAAGGGTTGCACCACAATCCGCTTAGTGTTTTTATACTAATTTCTTCAGTATCTTCCCATTGCAAAGCATTAACTTATCTTATTATTATTTGTTAAAATTCTTCAGGAGACGAAGTGGAGATTGGTGGAGAATGGCAGTGTCAACTTTGTGACAAGGTGCTGAGCCGAAAACAAACATTGCAGAGTCACTTAAGAATTGTACATAGATTAGAAGGTAGGTATCAAAATAACATCTACAGCACATGTTGTCCGGGGACTGTGCTTTTAGTCGCATGTACAGTGTGTGGCAGTGTTTGAGAATTTGGACTTGGAGCCCATTTACCTGCATAAAGTGAAAACAACTTTTAATTTCCAAGTTAAAGGGACACTGACACATGCGAAAAGTTATTGCATGCCAGGCACTTCCTCATTAGAGCCGCGTTCACACTGAGGGTTTATTCCGAATTGAAACCGAAATAAAGCCTTAATCCGCATTAAGCGTTCACACTCAGTTCGCTTTCAACTGAACTGAATCCGAAATAACGAGTTCGGTTCTTTGATGCGAATTGAATTCGGAATAACCAATCCGCATCAGTTAATTGAGTTTGTGACAAGGTGACGTCACGCCATCCGAAATAACCCCTAGTATGAACGCAGCGCTTTTAATTCGATACAACGAATTCGAATTCCGGAGACCGATATACGGAATTCGAATTGAATTCGCATTCAGTGAGAACGTAGCTTAAGAAATTTCAGTGTCATTCCGATCCTCATGTCCAAGGTAAATCATTGAAACCTGGCCTGTACAGCATGTGTACCATTATGAACACAACGGTCCTGATAAGTGTTGGGAAACAATGCCAGGGGTCATTTTAGAGAATTCAAATTCATATTCGAAATTTACAAATTTTGTTTTTGCATGTGTCCCTTTAAAGCCGCACAGTATAGACAGATGGGTCATAATCTGCGACCCAAGTCTCGGTCACCCAGCCACTGTTTTGAATCTGGGGATCCGTGCAGCAGTACTGCAGAACAAAACGGCTGCCTGCGCAAGACTACACGCAGCATTCGGGATTCCCCAAGGTTATTCCCACAACCTCGATGCAGGATAATGCTATTAATATGTCGTTGCATGGTAATTTTACATTACGCTCGGCTGTAAACGAGGTTGCACTATGATTCGGCCGAACCGGTAGCGAGTAGCGGTGCATACTGTGCGGCTTTAAGTATATTCCACGTGTAATGTGTCAGTGATTTGTTTCAACATGCCACAGACAAACAGAGTTGTATTTCTTCCTGTGCCTACAGTTGGGCCTTTAAAGTCACATGTGCTGATGTTTATATGTATGTTTTTCTCTCCAGGATTTGATGTTCACGAACATTACAAGCTCTACCGAGACAACCCGGAGATACCAATCCCGTATTCAACAGAAAGAAGGTGGAAGCGAAAACACCTGGACACTGATGAAGGAGATTCTGCGTCTGATCCTTGTGATTCCCACGACAAGGATGTCAAAGCTGCCAATGTTCAAAACTGTGATGTTACATACAATGTGGATGTCCTCGCAGCTGATATATCCTCAGGAGTAGGTTCAGGACATACATGTAGTTCAGGGGATCCGGAAAGCAGAGATATCCATCCTGAAGGCAGTGAATTGGTGACATCTCTGTCTGGTGGTTCAGCAGGCAATGGTTGCATACGTTTGAATGCTGATGATGGTGACGGAACTGATGGTGTGGTTGATTGTACCCTGTTGTCTTCAGTGGACAACATATGTGATGGTTCTTCAGCATGTGATAGTGAACTGATTTCAGACAATGGATTTAACATTCCCTATGATTCAGATGATACATGTATTTTTGATGATGTTGATTATAGTCATGAATGTAATGTTCCTGATGACATGGATGATGCCGATTCAGCATGCAGTAGTGATGAAGATGCACAGTCTGAAGTGTCTGATCATGGTAGTGGAGATGAACTCTTTGAGGGGGAGGCTGTTGTCCACATGCCGAATGCAGATGTGACCCCAGCACCTTCTCTGTCTCCCATTGAGGAAAAAACATTAGCAGTCTGTGCTCTGCAGATTAAACACCGTATGACTGCCATTGCAGTAAAAGATTTCTTGAGACTGTGTCCTCTTTTGTGCGATTTTGAAAAAACTGACACAATCCCAAAATCGAAACAAATTCAAGATCTCCTTGGTGAAGTACCAATCAAAATCTACGATGTTTGTTCAAACTCTAGTTGTGGAGAATTGTTCCCTTCTGATACTTCTGTTTTTAGATGTGTGAAATGTTCTACATTGAGATATGAGGGGAGTGAAGTTGATCAGGTTAAGGGAATACAGAAATCGTATTTTGCAACTATCCCAATTGAAAACCAGATAAAAGAGATAATGACAAGACCAGGTATTTGGCAAGCAGTGGAGGAGTACAGAGGTGTTAGTGAGCATGAGACAGGTTGTATCACAGACATCATAGATGGTGCTAGGTATAAAGAAATAACTCAAAGTGTAACCTCAAGTCATGTTTTCACTCTGTGCTTCAATACTGATGGAGCGCAGCTGTATTCTTCCTCTCATGTTGACCTTTGGCCGATCTTCTTGGTGATTAACGAGCTACCTCCCCGCCTCAGATTTGCAAGGGTTAATATGCTGACCTGGGGCATTTGGCAGTGTGCAACGAAACCAAATTTCAAGTCCTTTTTTTACCCTTTTGTGGAGGAACTCACTCACTTGGGCAATAATGGTCTGATTATTGAAGTTGGTGGCTCAAATGTCCATTGCTCTGTGGTTCCCCTTTTGGGAATTTATGATTTACAAGCGAAAGCTCCAGTCCTTGGGACAACACACCATAATGGAAAGTATGGTTGTATCACTTGTTTAGAGGAGGGAGAACGTGTCAAATCAGGTAAAGGGAGTGCTCAGAGTTATCCTCCACGTGAAAATCCCCCTCCTTTGAGAACCTCTGATTCATTCATCACTTCAGCAAAGAGGGTTGCAGCAAGTGGTAAAAGTGAGTTTGGGATACAGTCTGAATCTCCTCTTACAGCTCTGCAGCCCACCTGTTCATTTGATCTTATAAAAGGCACAGTTCCAGATTACATGCATGGAGTCCTACTTGGGGTTACTAAAAAGCTTATGTCGTTATGGTTCTCACCCAAACACAATTCCAAAGGAAATAAATTCTCTATTGCCAAGCATCTCCCTGCAGTTGAGGCAAGGTTGAAAAGGATGGCTCCGAATGACTACATTTCGAGAATGCCCAAGAAACTTAAAGGAAGAATGGCCAATATGAAAGCGTCTGAATACCAGGCCTGGTTATTGTACTTTTCTGTCCCCTGTGTGCAGGGCTTTCTTCCTGAAACTTATTTCAGTCATTACATTGATTTTGTTGATAGCGTCTATGTACTCCTCTCTGATGGCATCACCAATGAGGATTTGGTCCGAGCAGAAGCCAAATTGCGTAAATTCTACCTCGATTTTCCAAAACTATATGGAATGAATAACTGTGGACTAAATGTTCACAACGTAGGAGCTCATCTTGTCTGGTATGTAAGGCAGTGGGGCCCTTTATGGGCATGGAGCTGCTTTCCCTATGAGGATATGAATGGAAATTTGCTTTCCAGAGTGCATGGCACTGGTAATGTTTGTGTTCAGGCATTGAGAATAATGCATGCACAGAAAAGTCTTTCTGTGAAAGCAGGAGGAATCAAGAATGAAGGTTTAAGAGAATTTGTAATGGAGGTGGTGCGGAACTCGAGAGCGCCAACAAAAATGAGACCCGTAAAGGATTGCTATGTTGTTGGTGGCCTACATAAGTGTGTGGATTTAGTTGGTACCCGAGATCTCCAGAGACAACTGGAATGTTATGTTTCTTTAGGAAGTTCTGAAAAGATCGATCCTAAAGATTTCCTCATGACTACGAGAGTTTTTATAAAAGGCCATATTTTTTATGGGGCCAAGTACCAACGGATGAAGAAGCAAATTTGCAATATTGTGCTATTGAAAACATCTCCTCCAACCATTGCTGCCATTCAATATTTCCTGTTACACAAGCCTACTGAGACATGTTATGTTGTCTATACAACATTAGAATTGAATGAATGTAATCCTTACTTCGTCAAAGGAGTCAGTCATTTGATACGAGTTGTAGCATCTGGCTCCATTCTGAATGTCTTGCCTGTTTCACATATAAGGGAGAAGCTACTGTATATTTCATGTGAAAACTGTGTTTGTATATCCAGGATGCCCAATATTCATGGTCTGACAATCTAATGTTGTACTTAAACTTGTTGACAGACCNTCTGCACAAAGTGTGCATCTCAGATACCGTGACTTTGATTAGCTTTAAAAAGGGTGTGTTCTTTTTCGGAACATTTTTCCCGGCTAATTTTTCATTTAGTTGCAGTTGTTTGATTTCCATGATAACTTAGGTATAATACCAATACTCTTCCAGTACAACAAACATTAGGGAATAATTTCACTGTTTTTATGCTGATTTCGGACATTTTGCAAATGCTCTTTGTTTTCCTAATTAATGAAAAGGATGTCATATTTTTCTTTCATGATTATGCAGTTCACATTATAAAATATTATACCTGAAGTTATCATGAAAATCAAATACATTGTAACTGCAACATAATGAAAAGTTAGTTGGGAAAATGGATCCGAAAGTGAACAGCCCCTTTTAAAACGTTCCGAAAAAGAAGTGAGAACATGCCCTTTGAGATGTAAGGTGTATATATTCATTCCTCTTATTTATTCTAACCAACCTGGGAGTTAATCTACCGATTTGTATATATGTTTGTATGGTTTTAAAATACTGGTACACAAATCTATTATTCTCTTTTGACAACAAGGTTTCCTTCAACGACCAGCTCAGCCACCCATCCAAGATGGCAGCTACGATGGCCATTTTGAAATTGGTTTCCCTTAATAACCTTGTACACACTTTGTGTAGGTTGGTCTCTAGGTGCTCATCGCCTTTGACCTAGGACAAATAAATAATTTGTAATTATTTAATTAATACCTGTTTGGGGTTGGGGCTGTACAGTCATTGACATAAGTTTATCTGCACCTACTACCTTGAATATTTCAAATACTACTGGGCCAATTTTAACACGGTTTGTACCACATGAAAGTATATAACCTTGGTCATATTTGTGCATCAAAATTTTGGAAATTTGGAAATATCATAATTATGTAATAGCTCATTAGAAAACCCCCTAAAAATCAACATTTTTATTATGGAATTTTTTTGTGACTTGTTACAAATTTGATATTAGTAGACAGAGCTCACCTAAATCTCAAACTATCACAATTTTGATAATCTCAAATATGTCAGCAACCACTTGAGATATTTTGATGAAACAAAGCCCAAAATCCTTAGGAAGTTCCATTCTATCAAAACTGCAACAAAATTCCAAAACAATTCCATAATAAAAATGTTGATTTTTAGGGGTTTTTCTAATGAGCTATTACATAATTATGATATTTCCAAATTTCCAAAATTTTGATGCACAAATATGACCAAGGTTATATACTTTCATGTGGTACAGACGGTGTTAAAATTGGCCCAGTAGTATTTGAAATATTCAAGGTAGTAGGTGTAGATAAACTTATGTCAATGACTGTACATGCAAGCACAGGCAATGTAATTAAATGCTGAAAGGATCAACATTCTTGTTAAGATTTCATATGTAATCCTTTTTTTCAAGTCACTCGTTTCTATCCGTTATATTTGTGTTCAATAAATATAATTTGAATATATGGAACAGCATCTCGGATATTTGTTCTTTCATCCAATGTCAAGCGGACAGAGTGTTGTGTGCCTGTCTCGATGTTTCAGTCTTCATTCAAGTCTCTACTTTTCAAGATATGAAACAAGCAAAAACTTTGTCATGTTTGTTACACAGTGTTACCAGTACTCATGCCATGTATTCAACAAGGAAATGGAAACAAGTATAAAAACGAATTCGTCAAGAATGGATGGTATTGGAAAAACAGACTGCTGGCAACCGCTGCATACTTATGTTGGAAATAGCTCAAACATAAGCTTTTCAGCCAGGATTTTAAAGTTCCAACTTTGGAAAAAGCAGGAATTTATATCCGAAGAGGTTCACTTGCTGCAGAATATAAAGTTCCAACTTTGGAGAAAGCTGGAAATTTACTTTTGAGCTGATTTTCACACCCAGGAGTTGAAAGTGCCAACTTTTTCCAGCTTAATCCAGTGAACCAATAAAGTTCCACCTTTGGAAAAAATTGGAACTTAGATTTTGAACAGATTTCCAACTTTTTCCAGCTTTATTCCAGTTAACAGAAATGCAGTTTCCAGCTCATTCCACCTTTTGCCAAATCACTTTAAAAAGTTCCACAAATTTCCAGACTTGGAAATTTGCATTGCCAGCTATTTCCAGCTAATTCCAGCCAAGTGGAAAAAGTTCCAACCTGTGACAGCTATTGACAAACCGTCCCTTTCATGATTTTTTCTAAGTCCATAAATGCCAGCTATTTCCAGCTCGGAGTTGGAAATTCCACCTATTTCCAAATATTTCCATCTGCCCTAAAATTCGTTTCACAGGGGATATGAAGACTCTCGGTGAAATAAAAAAGAACTGTGGCAGGTTCGTTACTTATGTCAAACTTTGACCTCTGACCTTGAAAAGTAGGTCAAATCAAAAACCCGTTACCTATGTTATGTAATGATGCCTTTTTGCCAAACATAAACAAAGTCGGCCATAGGCCTATTTTCCCACGCCCCAGCAGTGCAGCCCGTGAACACTGAATGTACAGTGAATGTACACCACCATAATACATGTAGCCTAGGCCTTATCACACCTAGCACATGGGAGGCCAGTCAGGCGGAAAGGGCCCAACCAGGGCATCAGGCATCAGCGCCACCGCAGTACATTTACAATACATTGCGCTGTGCATGGGGTGCATTTTATGTAAACATTGGCCAATAAATGTAACTTCCAAAAGCCGGATGCGCCTAAACTACTAGCTACATGTACGACGTGGGATGCGGTATGAAGTGATTCAAATCGATAAATGTTTGACCACCGATCGTCTTCGCGATCGCAAAAAATCGGTGATTAATACACTGACAGTCCATAAACATCACCAAACACATTATCATGGGGCCCTGTCCCATAATTCCCTCTTCTATTGTCTCGACGGTCACGTACCAGTATTGACCAATCAGCGCGGGGTTGGGGCGGGACTTGCGTGATAATGTTTGGTGATTGTTTATGGCCTGTCAGTGTATTTTAAATCATCGATTTTTTGTGATTGCGAAGACGGTCGGTGGTCAAACATTTATCGATTTGAATCACTTCATACCGCATCCCACGTAGCTATTGATCACCACTGCACAGTGCTACTAGGCCCCAAGTGCTGTGTGTGGCCTCTGTTAGAGCTAGGCCTACAATAGTCTTGAAGTGGTCTGGTCCTGGAATAGAAGTTGGCCTACTTTCTTCTTTCTGTTACTAAATATCATTATTTTCTTCATCTCCAGGTACCGGTACTGATATTGCTGCTTCCAACATCAAGTCAGATCCTTGTAATGAATCTACCTCATTTGTT